>NW_021030455.1:397685-455842 GCF_004153795.1 Camellia sinensis
TTTTTTTTTTTTTTTTACCTCCAAGCCTTGAGTACCCAATTTCACTCTTGGGACTTGGATTTGGGACTTGTGCTCCATTCCTTGGGAAGAAATCAAAGCTTAGTTGAATATGCTTCAGGGGAAAAAGAACACTTCTTTGCATAGAATGGTTGGAAAAGAAGATAGGTAAGAGGGAAATTGCTGACTTTCTGTCTCTCTCTCTCTCTGTCACTCACACTCACTCTCACTCTCACTCTCACTCTCACTCTCACTCTCTGTTTCGTCAATGACGGCAAGAAAGGCTTCTGTTATGGCTGCTCTCAGAGTTATCAAACTCAAACGTTGGTGTTCATTGTTAATAATTTCTTTTACATACTGTGTTATTTTATATATTTTTTTTTTCAAATTCTTGTATTGTATAGGGAGTTCTTTCTCGGAGAAGATGGCCCAGATGAAGATGGACGATGAAAACTCTAAATTGTGTAAGTTATCCTTTCATTTGATTTTTCTTTCTGTCTCTCTCTCTCTCTCTGTCACTCTCACTCACTCCCACTCTCACTCTTGCTCTCCGTTTCGTCAATGGCAGTGTGAAAGGCTTCCCTCATGGTTGCTCTCAGAATAATCAAATGAAACGTCGGTGTTCATTGTTGTTAATTTCTTTTACATACTTTGTTATTTTATATATGTTTTCTCATTTTTTTCTTCACATTTTTGTTTTGTATAGGGAGTTCTTGCTCGGAGAAGACAGCCCAGATGAAGATGGACGATAAAAACCCTAAGATGCATAAGTTGTCCTTTCCTTTGATTTGTCTTTCTGTCTCTCTCTGTCACTCTGTCACTCTCACTCACTCTCACTCTCACTCTCACTTTCCGTTTCGTCAATAGCGTCAAGAAAGGCTTCTCTCATGGTCCCTTTCAAAGTTATGAAACTCAAATGTCGGTGTTCATTATTAATAATTTCTTTGACATGCTTTGTTATTTTTTATATATTTTGTCATTTTTTTTCTTCACAGTTTTGTTTTGTATAGGGATTTCCTGCTCGGAGATGACGGCCCAAATGAAGATGGACGATGAAAACCCTAAGATGCATATGTTATCGTTTCATCTTATTAGTCTTTCTGTCTCTCTCTCTCTCTCTCTCTCTCTCTCTCTGTCACTCTCACTCTCACTCACACTATCCGTTTCGTCAATGGCGGTAAGAAAGGCTTTTCAAATGGCTGCTCTCAGAGTTATCAAACTCAAACGTCGGTGTTCATTGTTAATAATTTCTTGTACATACTTTGTTATTTTATATATATTTTCTCATTTTTTTTCTTCACATTTTTGTTTTGTATAGGGAGTTCTTGCTCGGAGAAGACAGCCCAGATGAAAATGGACGACGAAAACAATAAGATGCATAAGTTATCCTTTCATTTGATTTGACTTTCTGTCTCTCTCTCTCTCTGTCACTCACACTCACTCTCACTCTCACTCTCACTCTCACTCTCACTCTCTGTTTCGTCAATGACGGCAAGAAAGGCTTCTGTTATGGCTGCTCTCAGAGTTATCAAACTCAAACGTCGGTGTTCATTGTTAATAATTTCTTCTACATACTTTCTTATTTTATATACATTTTCTCATTTTTTTCTGCACATATTTTTACATTATAGGGAGTTCTTGCTCGGAGAAGACGGCCCAGATGTAGATGGATGATGAAAACCCTAAGAGGCGTAAGTTATCCTTCCATTTGATTTGTCTTTCTGCCTCTCTCTCTCTCTCTCTCTCTCTCTCACTCTCACTCACTCTCACTCTCCGTTTCATTAATGGCGGCAAGAAAGGCTTCTCTCATGGCTGCTCTCAGAGTTATCAAACTCAAACATCGGTGTTCATTGTTAATAATTTCTTTTACATGCTTTGTTATTTTATATATATTTTTTCATTTTTTTTCTTCACATTTTTGTTTTCTAGAGGGAGTTCTTGCTCGTAGAAGATGACACAGATGAAGATGGGCGATGAAAACCCTAAGATGCGTAAGTTATCCTTTCATTTGATTTGTCTTTGTCTGTCTGTCTGTCTGTCTATCTCTCTCTCTCTCTCTCTCTCTCTCTCTCTCTCTCTCTCTCTCTCTTCTCTCTCAATCTCGCTCTCACTCTCACTCGCACTCTCCGTTTCGTCAATGGCGGCGAGAAAGGCTTCTCTCATGGCTGCTCTCAGGGTTATCAAACTCAAACGTCGGTGTTCATTGTTGTTAATTTCTTTTACATACTTTGTTATTTTTGTTTATATTTTCTCCATTTTTTCCTTCACATTTTTGTTTTCTATAGGGAGTTCTTGCTCGGAGAAGATGGCCCAGATGAAAGTGGACAATGAAAACCCTAAGATGCGTAAGTTATCCTTTCCTTTGATTTGTCTTTCTGTCTATATCTCTCTTTGTCACTCTCACTCACTCTCACTCTCACTCTCAGTCTCTGTTTCATCAATGACGGCAAGAAAAGCTTCCCTCATGGCTGCTCTCCGAGTTATCAAACTAAAACGTCGGTGTTCATTATTAATAATATGCTTTAGATACTTTGTTCTTTTATATATATTTTCTCATTTTTTTCTTCACATTTTTGTTTTGTATAGGGAGTTCTTCCTCGGAGAAGACGACCCAGATGAAGATGGACGATGAAAACCCAAAGATGCGTAAGTTATCCTTTCCTTTGATTTGTCTTTCTGTCTCTCGCTCTCTCTATCACTCTCACTCTCCGTTTTGTCAATGGTGGCAAGAAAGGCTTCTCTCATGGCTGCTCTCAGAGTTATCAAATTCAAACGTTGGTGTTCATTGTTAATAATTTCTTTTACATGCTTCGCTATTTTTTATATATTTTCTCAGTTTTTTCATTCACATTTTTGTTTTGTATGGGGAGTTCTTGCTCGGAGAAGATGGCTCAGATGAAGATGGACAATGAAAACCCTAAGATGCGTAAGTTATTCTTTCATTTGATTTGTCTTTCTGTCTATCTCTCTCTCTCTCTCTCTCTCTATGTCACTCTCACTCACACTCACTCTCACTCTCACGCTCACTCGCACTCTTTGTTTCGTCAATAGCGGCGAGAAAGGCTTCTCTCATGGCTGCTCTCAGAGTTATCAAACTCAAACGTCGGTATTCATTGTTAATAATTTCTTTTACATACTTTGTATTTTATATGTATTTTTTCATTTTTTTTCTTCACATTTTTGTTTTGTATAGGAAATTCTTGCTCGAAGAAGACGGCTTAGATGAAGATGGACGATGAAAATACTAAGATGTGTAAATTATTCTTTCTATTGATTTGTCTTTCTGTCTCTCTGTCTCTTTGTCACTCTCACTCTCACTGTACGTTTCGACAATGGTGGCAAGAATGGCTTCTCTCATGGCTGCTCTCAGAGTTATCAAACTCAAACGTCGGTGTTCATTGTTAATAATTTCTTTTACATACTTTGTTATTTTATATATATTTTCTCATTTTTTTTTCACATTTTTGTTTTGTAGAGGGAGTTTTTGCTTGGAGAAGACGGCACAAATGAAGATTGACGATGAAAACACTATGATGCATAATTTATCCTTTCATTTGATTTGTCTTTCTGTCTCTGTCTCTCTCTCTCTCTGTCACTCTCACTCACTCTCACTCTCACTTTCCGTTTCGGCAATGGCGACAATAAAGGCTTCTCTCTAGTCTACTCTCAGAGTTATCAAACTTAAACGTCGATGTTCATTGTTAATAATTTCTTTTACATTCTGTTTTATTTTATATATATTTTCTCATTTTTTTTCATTACATTTTTGTTTTGTAGAGAGATTTCTTGCTCGGAGAAGACGTCCCAGATGAAGATGGACGATGAAAACCCTAAGATGTGTAAGTTATCCTTTAATTTGATTTGTCTCTCTCTCTCTCTCTGTCACTCTCGCTCACTCTCACTCTCAGTTTTCGTTTCGTTAATGGCAGCAAAAAGGCTTCTCTCATGGCTGCTCTTAGAGTTATCACACTCAAACGTCGGTGTTCATTATTAATAATTTCTTTTACATACTTTTTTATTTTATATATATTTTGTCATTTTTTTTCTTCACATTTTTGTTTTGTATAGGGATTTCTTGCTTAGAGAAGACGGCCTAGATGAAGATGGACAATGAAAACCCAAAGATGCGCAAGTTATCCTTTCATTTGATTTGTCTTTCTCTCTCTCTCTCTCTCTCTCTCTCTCTCTCTCTCTCTCTCTATGTCACTCTCACTCACTCTCACTCTCTGTTTCGTCAATGGCGGCAAGAAAGGCTTCTCTCAGGTCTGCTCACCGAGTTATCAAACTCAAACGTCGGTGTTCGTTGTTAATAATATCTATTACATACTTTGTTATTTTTTGTATATTTTCTCATTTTTTTCTTTACATTTTTGTTTTGCTTAGGGAGTTCTTGCTCGGAGAAGACGACCCATGTGAAGATGGATGATGAAAACCCAAAGATGCGTAAGTTATCCTTTCATTTGATTTGTCTTTTGTCTCTCTCTCTCTCTCTCGCTCACTCGCACTCTCCGTTTTGTCAATGTCGGCAAGAAAGGCTTTTTTCATGGCTGCTCTCTGAGTTATCAAACTCAAACGTCGGTGTTCATTGTTAATAATTTCTTTTACATACTTTGTTATTTTATATATATTTTCTCATTTTTTTCCTTCCCATTTTTGTTTTGTATAGGGAGTTCTTACTCGGAGAAAACGGCCCAGAAGAAGATGGACGATGAAAACCCTAAGATGCGTAAGTTAACCTTTCATTTGATTTGTCTTTCTGTCTCTCTCTCTCTCTCTGTCACTCTCACTCTCTCTTGCACTCTCCGTTCCGTCAATGGTGGCAAGAAAGGCTTTTCTCATGGATGCTCTCAGAGTTATCAAACTCAAATGTCGGTGTTCATTGTTAATAATTTCTTTTACATACTTTGTTGTTTTATTTATATTTTCTCATTTTTTTTTCTTCACATTTTTGTTTTGTATAGGGAGTTCTTGCTCGGAGGAGACGGTCCAGATAAAGATGGACGGTGAAAACCCTAAGATGCGTAATTTATCCTTTCATATTATTTGTCTTTCTGTCTCTCTCTCACTCTCACTCTCACTCTCCGTTTCGTCAATGGCGGCAAGAAAGGCTTCTCTCGTGGCAGCTCTCTGAGTTATCAAATTCAAACGTCGGTATTCATTGTTAATAATTTATTTTACATACTTTGTTATTTTACATATATTTTCTCATTTTTTTCTTCACATTTTTATTTTGTATAAGGAGTTCTTGCTTGGAGAAGACGACCCAGATGAAGATTGACGATGAAAACCCTAAGATGCGAAAGTTATAATTTCATTTGATTTGTCTTTCTCTCTCTCTCTCTCTCTCTCTTTCTCACTCTCACTCACTCTCACTCTCACTCTCCGTTTCGTCAATGGCAGCAAGAAAGGCGTCTCTCGTGGTTGCTCTAAGAGTTATCAAACTCAAACGTCGGTGCTCATTGTTAATAATTTCTTTTATATACTTTGTTATTTTATATATTTTTTCTTATTTTTTTTCATCACATTTTTGTTTTGTATACGGAGTTCTTTCTCGGAGAAGACGGCCTAAATGAAGATGGCCAATGAAAAACCTAAGATGCGTAAGTTATCCTTTCATTTGATTTGTCTTTCTGTCTCTCTCTCTCTCTCTCACTCTGTCACTCTCACTCTCAGTTTCGTCAATGGCGGCAAGAAAGGCTTTTCGCATGGCTGCTCTCAGAGTTATCGAACTCAAACGTCGGTGTTCATTGTTAATAATTTCTTTTGCATACTTTGTTATTTTATATATATTTTCTCATTTTATTCTGCACATTTTTGTTTTGTTTAGGGAGTTCTTGCTCGGATAAGACGTCGCAGATGGAGATAGATGATGAAAACACTAAGATGCGTAAGTTATCCTTTCATTTGATTTGTGCCTTCTCTCTCTCTGTCACTTTCACTCACTCTCACTCTCCATTTCGTCAATGGCGGCAAGAAAGGCTTCTCTCATGGAAGCTCTCAGAGTTATCAAATTCAAACGTCGGTGTTCATTGTTAATAATTTCTTTTACATATTTTTTTATTTTATATATTTTTTCTCATTTTTTTCCTTCACATTTTTGTCTTGCTTAGGGAGTTCTTGCTTGGAGAAGACGGCCCAGATGAAGATGGACGATGAAAACCCTAAGATGCGTAAGTTATCCTTTCATTTGATTTGTCTTCCTCTCTCTCTCTCTCTCTCTCTCTCTCTCACTCCCACTCGCACTCTCCGTTTCATCAATAGCGGCAAGAAAGGCTTCTCACATGGCTGCTCTCAGAGTTATAAAACTCAAACGTCGGTGTTCAATGTTAATAATTTCTTTTACATAATTTGTTATTTTATATATACTTTCTAATTTTTTTTCTTCGCATTTTTGTTTTGTATAGGGAGTTCTTGCTCGGAGAAGACGACCCAGATGAACATGGACGATGAAAACCCTAAGATGCGTAAGTGATCTTTTCATTTGATTTGTCTTTCTGTCTCTCTTTCTCTCTCTCTCTCTCAATCACTCTCACTCTCACCCTCACCCTCACTCTCTGTTTCGTCAATAGTGACAAGAAAGGTTTCCCTCATGGCTGTTATCAGAGTTATCAAACTCAAACGTCGATGTTCATTATTAATAATTTCTTTTACATACTTTGTTATTATATATATATTTTTTCATTTTTTTCTTAAAATTTTTATTTTGTATAGGGAGTTCTTGCTCGAAGAAGACGGCCCAGATAAAGATGGATGATGAAAACCCTATGATGCGTAAGTTATCCTTTCGTTTGATTTGTCTTTCTGTCTCTCTCGCTCTCTATCCCTCTCACTCTCACTCTCACTCTCACTCTCACTCTTACTCTCCGTTTCGTCAATGGCGGCAAGCAAGGCTTCTCTCATGGTTGCTCTCATAGTTATCAAACTCAAACGTCAGTGTTCATTGTTAATAATTTCTTTTACATACTTTGTTATTTGATATATATTTTCTCATTTTTTTTCTTCACATTTTTGTTTTGTATACGGAGTTCGTGCTTGGAGAAGGCGGCCCAGATGAAGATGGACGATGAAAATCCCTAAGATGCATAAGTTATCCTTTCATTTGATTTGTCTATCTGTCTCTCTCTCTCTCTGTCCCTCTCACTCTCCGTTTCTTCAATGGCGGCAAGAAAGGCTTTTCGTATGGCTGCTTTCAGAGTTATCAAATTCAAATGTCGGTGTTCATTATTAATAATTTCTTTTACATACCTCGTTATTTTATATACATTTTCTCATTTTTTTTCTTTACATTTTTGTTTTGTAGGGAGTTCTTGCTCGGAGAAAACGTCGCAAATGAAGTTAGATACTAAGATGCGTAAGTTAACCTTTCATTTGATATGTCTCTTCTCTCTCTCTGTCACTCTCACTCTCACTCTCCGTTTCGTCGATGGTGGCAAGAAAGGCTTCCCTCATGGCTGCTCTCAGAGTTATCAAACTCAAACGTCGATGTTCATTGTTGATAATTTCTTTTCCATACTTCGTTATTTTACATATATTTTCTCTTTTTTTTCTTCTTCACATTTTTGTTTTGTATAGGGAGTTCTTACTTAGAGAAGTCGGCCCAGATGAAGATGGACGATGAAAACCCTAAGATGCGCAAATTATCCTTTCATTCGATTTGTCTTTCTATCTCTCTCTCCCTCTGTCACTCTCACTTACTCTCACTCACACTATCACTCCCACTCTCACTTTCACTCTCACTCTCACTCTTTGTTTCGTTAATGGTGGCAAGAAAAGATTCTCTCATAGCTGCTCTCAGAGTTATCAAACTCAAACGTCGGTGTTCATTGTTAATAATTTCTTTTACATACTTTGTTATTGTATATATTTTTTCTCATTTTTTTTCTTCACATTTTTTTTTTTTTTTTTTTTTTAACAATGTGAAACCCATTTAGGCTATTATTCATGGGTATAAAACGGATGACCTGCAAATAAGCATGCATTGTGGTTGTAACCAAAAGTTAATGGTGACGAAGAAAATCCTAAGATGCGTAAGTTACCCTTTCATTTGATTTGTCTTTATGTCTCTCTCTATCTCTCTCTCTCTCTCTCTCTCTGTCACTCACTCACTGTCACTGTCACTCTCACTCTCACTCTCCGTTTCGTCAGTGACAACAAGAAAGGCTTCTCTCATGGCTGTTCTCAGAGTTATCGAATTCAAACGTCGGTGTTCCTTGTTAATAATTTCTTTTACATACTTTGTTATTTTATATATATTCTCATTTTTCTTCACATTTTTGTTTTGTATAGGGAGTTCTTGCTTGGAGAAGACGGCCCAGATGAAGATGGATGATGAAAATCCTAAGATGCGTAAGTTAACTTTTCCTTTGATTTTTCTTTTTGTTTCTCTCCCTGTGTCACTCTTACTCACTCTCACTCTCACTCTCTGTTTCGTCAATGGCGGCAAGAAAGGCTTCCCTCATGGCTGCTCTCAGAGTTATCAAAGTCAAACGTCGGTGTTCATTGTTAATAATTTCTTTTACATATTTTGTTATTTTATATATATTTTCTCATTTTCTTCTTCACATTTTTGTTTTGTATAGGGAGTTTTTGTTTGGAGAAGATGGCCCAAATGAAGATGGACGATGAAAACCCTAAGATGCATAAGTTATCATTTCCTTTGATTTGTCTTTTTGTCGCTCTCTCTCTCTGTCACTCTCACTCTCTCTCACTCTCACTCTCACTCTCTGTTTCATCAATGGCGGCAAGAATGGCTTCTCTCATGACTGCTCTCAGAGTTGTCAAACTCTAACTTCGGTGTTCATTGTTAATAATTTCTTTTACATACTTTGTTATTTTATATATAGTTTCTCTTTTTTTTTCCACATTTTTGTTTTGTATAGGGAGTTCTTGCTTGGAGAAGACGGCTCACATGAAGATGGACGATGAAAACACTAAGATGCGTAAGTTATCCTTTCATTTGATTTGTCTTTCTCTCTCTCTCTCTCTCTCTCTCTCTATGTGTGTGTGTCAATCTCACTCACTCTCACTCTCACTCTCACTCTCACTCTCACTCTTCGTTTGGTCAATGGTGGCAAAGGTATTAGATTTTTGTTGGTCTGATCCCATTTTCTGATAAATGTATCTCTTTATCATGCCATAATTTACTTGGTATTGTTTTAAGAACACATCCCCAATATGCTTCTAAGGCATCTGTTTCTGAAATTAATTTATCACCTTTTTAGGAAGATAAACATCTGGTAAAGTTTTATCATTTTCTTAAATTTGTTTAATTAAAGCAACATTCTTTACTATCCATTCCAAATAACATTTTTCCTTAATTTGGTTAACCAAGGAATTTCTATTTTTGAAATGTTTTTGATAAAATTTCATCCATAATTTAAAATACCCATTAAACTCTGTAATTGTGTTATATTTTCAAGAATATCAAGAAAATCTCATATTTTAGACAAAATATGTTCCTGTAATTTTAAACCTTTCTAGTTTAAAATTATTCCTAAAAATTTAATTGATTCTTTTTCTAGTTCAATCTTTTTTGGTGATAACATAATTTCATGTTTTTTGAATTTTTCACAAAATAATTTTAAATGTTTCTTACGCTCTTTCCTAGTTTTAGAAAAGATAAATATATCATCAATATAAACTACACAACAATCCTTAAGAATTTTAAATATTGTATCCATCTACCGTTGAAATACCTGTTGTGCTATATTTAAACCAAAAGGTATAACATTTTAGTGGTAACGTCCTTTGGATGTATTGAAAGCTGTTAATTTTTTTGACTCTTCAGTCAATTAAATTTGTCAAAATCCACTCTTACTAGTGGTGGGCGCGGGTCAGTTGCGGCCACGGAACCTCTAATCCGCCATCCGTCCGCCAGGTTGGCAAATTGGAGAAATCAATCCGCATCTGTCTGCCAATCTGGCAGATGTGAATTGAGTAGATTGGTGGTTTGGCGGATGGATACAAATCGGTTTGGCGGTTTAAAATTTTATAAATTTTCAACAAAATTCAACTTGTGCACTTCCTTAAAATATATATATATATATATATATATATTATAGTCAATGACTTAAAAAAATATTACAATCACAGCATGCCTCATCCAAAGCAAAAAAGTTTAAAACTTTAGAATATCACAATCACTGCAAGTCTCATCCACATACTACAATCACAGCATGCCTCATCTACATAAAGTATTACAATTTGTGGTTCTTAAAATATAAAAATAATTCAAACCACCAAAACCGTGAACAGAGTAGTAGTAGAGATTATATATCTCTGTATTATTACATCTATATCTATTTTTGAAAATAAAAATCAACCAATATATATCATATTTTCTATTTATTATTTTTAGAGATAGATTTAAAAACCAAAAAATATAGATAAATAATACGTCTATTTTTTTCAATTCAAAAAAGATATTCAAGTAGAAAACTTTTTTTCAACAGAATATTTAAACTCTTTTTTAATTGAAAACACAAACAGAATATTTAAACAAACTGAAAACACAAAGTCTTATAAATTACTAGGGGTGTGCTTGCGGTTTGGCGATTCGGTTGCGGTCAAAGAAATCTGAAATCCGCCATCCGTCCGCCAAACTGGCGGATTGGCGGTTTGGCGGATGGATACGAATCGGTTTGACGGTTTAAAATTTTATAAATTTTCAACATAATTCAACTTGTGTATTTCCTTAAAAAAAATATATATATATTATAGTCAATGACTTAAAAAAATATTACAATCACGGCATGCCTCATCTAAAACAAAAAAGTTTGAAACTTTAGAATATCACAATCACTGCAAGTCTCATCCACATACTACAATCACAGCATGCCTCATCTACATAAAGTATTACAATTTGTGGTTCTTAAAATATAAAAATAATTCAAACCACCAAAACCGTGAACAGAGTAGTAGTAGAGATTATATATCTCTGTATTATTACATCTATATCTATTTTTGAAAATAAAAATCAACCAATATATATCATATTTTCTATTTATTATTTTTAGAGATAGATTTAAAAACCAAAAAATATAGATAAATAATACGTCTATTTTTTTCAATTCAAAAAAGATATTCAAGTAGAAAACTTTTTTTCAACAGAATATTTAAACTCTTTTTTAATTGAAAACACAAACAGAATATTTAAACAAACTGAAAATACAAAGTCTTATAAATTACTAGGGGTGCTCGCGGTTTGACGGTTCAGTTGTGGCCAAAGGAATCTCAAATCCACCATCCGTCCGCCAGATTGGCGGATTGGAGAAAATCAATCCGTAACCGTCCGCTCGTCATCACGCATCCGTTCAAAATGCGGCAGATCGGTTCGATTTGGTCGGTTTTGGCGGATCGGTATATCCGCTGCTCACCCTCTTACAATCAAATTTGCTAAAGATTTTTGATCATTTGATTAATTTAATCAAAACATCTTTTCTTGGAATAAAATATCCATCAAATTCTAAATTTTCATTTAACCGTTTATAGTTGACTACCATTCAGGCATTTCCTCTTTTAATTTCAGCATGATTTCCGACTATAAAAGTTGTACTAGAGTGAGGGCTTCTAGTGACGAAAATTGAAATAAAATTTTGCTATGCCCTATATTACATCAAAGGTTCTCACTACCCATTGTAATGAATGCTATCTTAATTTATAACATTTCACAGTTACTCTGTGTCCCGTACAATATACATACTTTCCTTTATCTATGTCCTCAAACATTGATTGGTAGATGGAATGCAGGATCAACTCCTTTATTACTATTAGTAAGTTAGGGCGACAATCAACATTTACAAGCTCTAAAACTTCATATCTAATGGTCATTCGAACAAATAAACAGAGTTCAAGGTCCCTTTGAATTCAAATCATTGTTATTCCTAAAATAAATAAAATTGGGAGACGCTAAGAACTAGACATATCAAAATAGAGATAAAGAGCAGACTGAAACAAACACCTGAACCTACCAAGCCAGCCTAGAACAAAGTGACTAACAAAAACCCCATACACCAAACCGAGTGTCCCTACAAAATGCAATGCCACACAAGCCGGACCATATCTGAGCAAAGAATCATTCAAAGTTTGCTAGAAAGTTCCTTGTTCATAAAAAATCCAATGCCCTGAAATCAGTACTCTTAGTTGTCAACCACACCAACAAACATGACCTATGCAAAATAACCACCCTTGAGACAAACTGTTCTGACATGTAAGATTTACAGTAGGCTTCCCAAATGAGACTCTTGTCATCATTCAAAATTTTTCAGTTCCCCTTGTGTTCAATTAAACACAATCCAAGTTTTCTCTCTAGCAAGGGAAATCCTCCACTGGACTTAAAAGGAATAAAAGAAAAATCATTTACAGGTGATTACTGATGGTTACAGGGAGACGTGGTAGGTCCAGATGCACCTGCACTATGTGGTGGTGTAGCTCCATGGGGAGATTGCTGCTGGCGATGTGGAGATACAGAAGTTCCAGATCCATCTGCACGATGTGCTGGTGTTATGCCTTGAGATTGTTGTTGGGGATGTGGAGATTCAGTGGTTCCAGATGAACTTGCACCATGCAATGGTATAACCTGTTGGCCCTACATCAAAAAATAAAATAAAATATAAAAAAAAGAAAAAAAAAAAGAAAAAAAAAGAGGGATGAACCTTTTTAAGAGATTGAGGTTTGCTTAAAGGTTACCAGTAAAACATAGGGTAAATTACAGACACCCATGAGGTATAGAAAAAAATATATAATAAGTCCCACAAGTTTGACATAATTACATTGACCTCCTTTTTAGCAAGTTTAAAGTGACCAAAACTAATGCAAAGGTGTAGAGACACATGAATAAACAAGGGTCAAACGTACATTTTAGTATAAAATAGATGACACCATTTTCCCATCCATACAACTAATGAATTACTCATGATGAAATATGGGTTATGTGAATTAAAACATTAAGAGAGGTTGATAAAATTATGTCAAAAGTGCAGGGTTGACTGTATTTTCTTCAAGCCTAAAGGGACGTCAGCGTAATTTACCCTAAAACATAATTAACTAAGGATTGATCTCACACCAGAGGTAAGGAACTAAAAAAATAGAAGTTCTAACTTTATAATACCAATTTTCCATTACTATAAAAAGTCACTGCTCACCATTGCCAACTTTCCCTCCTTGACAAGCAAGAAACGCATATTTACACATTCAAAACAAAAATCTGATCAGTTTGATAGCTGTCATTGAGAAGCACACCTCTTGATAGTAGCTCCTGTTCCATGTCGGAATCTGTGTTGAAGTAATCTGTTGCTGGGACGGCTGTCCTTGTTGCTGTTGCAGTTGGTGGTGCTGTTGCAGTTGCTGATATCCTTGTTGCTGTTGCATTGGGTGCTGTTGCTGCAGCTGCATATACTGATGATATAGTTGATCTTGCTGCTGCTGAGCATGCAGAAGCTGCTGCTGCATCAACTGAGCTTGTTGTTCATGCAGCTGAGGACACTGTTGATAGTACAGCTGTGCCAGCTGTTGTTGCTTCTGTACGTAAGCTTCCTGCTGTTGCTGTTGATGGGGTTGCTGCTGAACTTGCTGTTGCAACTGCTGCATAAATTGTTGTTGCTGCTCGTAGTGTTGTTGAACAATCAGCTGCTGCTGTCGGAAATAGTTTTCCATTATCTGATTGTATGCTGCTTCATTATAAGGTGCATGCCCAAACTGCCCACCACTTTGCATAGAGAACTGAGGCACCTGCACTTGATGCCGAGAAGCAGCTAGGGAAGAAGATGGTTGTGATTGGTGTACCGATACAAATCCCTGCTGGTTTTGTGATTGGATGGCTTGCTGAACTTGTGATTGGATTTGTTGCTGTGGAGGAACTTGCCATTGTTGATTCTGTTGCTCTTGTGAATCCCCATGAAACCCAGATCTTGCATCTCCAGAAGCTTGAACTGTGTTGCTGTTGCTTTGATGCCAGTTTACAGCATCATCTGTAGGCACATGAGGCTGTGTCTGTGCTTGTTCTGGTAAAAGATTCTGACGACTAGCCAAAGATGAGGGATTTACTGATTCCTTTTGGATTTGAGCAGAATCAGCAGATCGATTGCTTCCTCGGCTGACTACAGAAGGGCTCCCATTAGCATTCCGACGATTCACTGATATTCTATTGGATATAAGAGCTTGATGCTTGTACGAAGATATGAGTGTTGAATCCCCATATTCCTTCTCCTGAGAATTCAAGGAAAGACTGTCTAAAGAAAGCAGCTTCAGATGCTGTTCAGGCTCATGGCTTTGTTTTTGTTCTTCTTGTTGCTGAACATTGATGGAATCAGAACATTCTTGTGTTGGCACAATTGGTCCTGATGCATCTTCTCCAGGTTGGTGTGCTAAACCATGAGTTGATTCCATCGGTATATTTGCATCTTCTCCAGATTTGTGTCCTAAATTATGAGTTGACTCCACTGGTCCATATGCATCTTCTCTAGACTGATGTACTAAATAAGGAGTTGATTCCATATGTCCAGATGTATCATCTCCAGACTGATGTACTGAATCATGGGTTAATTTATTTACTCCAGATGCATCATCTTCCACGGACTGCTCTGCAATTTTGGGAGATAACTGTTGCAATCTCTCCTGGGCACTGTTGTCTTTGTCTTCTGGTTGAAAATGATCTGTGAGCTCTTGCATTTGGAGCTCGGTATGATTGTCAGAATTATGGCCTCCAGATGGCTGATCAGACAATGGAAAAGGGCTCCTTTGTTTTGCTTCCATAAACATATCCAACAGTTGATTACCTGAAGTGGGGAGTTTATCTAATGAGGAAGTCCTTACCAAATGTGGAAACAATTTAATGTGGCGATTCCATGCCTTTCTTATATCATGCACAGTTCCACATTGGTCAACAAACTGAAGACATCATAGATTAATCATTGTCAGAGACATATATATAGAGAATTTATAATTTCCCCCAATACAAAATAATGAAAAAAGAATAAACAACATAAACTAACAAGAATCTCAGGCACAAAGAAAGGATATTTATAAGAAGAATCTTTGTTCTAATGTACGAAAATGTGTAGATGCACTTTCTATCTCATCACATAAAAGTGAAGGCATGCCGGTATTGGTTGAACCATAGGAAAAGAGAGTGTGAGGGTGATTGGACTAATAATGTTGTACAGCATGTTGTGAGAATCAGAGTGATCATCAAATCAGAAAAAGTTTCTAGTTCAGTCAGTTCTATCAGTCTGAAGATCGAACGGGTTGACTGAAGAATATATTTTACTTAAGTTCTTTTTTTTTTTTTTTTTTGGTCAACAACAAAGGACTTTATTGATGAATCAAAAAAGTAAGCGAGGATGAGGCATCCTCTAACAAAAGAAAAGGAGAAAACACAAAGCAAAACCCTAACAAGATACTCTTAAGCAAAAGCCTACATATCACTCACCGTCAACAAATCTCTAGCTAACAAAAAAAATGGAAACCCTTTAAATAGAGGATTCCCCGAAACCCAAAAAGAAGTTAAGTGGCAAACACTATCCCACAAACAGTCCACCTCCCGGAACTTATCTTCAGACACCCTGGCATTTCTTTCCATCCATAGAACCCAAAAAGTTGCAAAGACCGCACAAGACCATAGCATTGTGGCTCTCTTCGATCCTTCGAAAGCGCGGAAGTCAACTTGGAGCATACGCGCACTCCCTTTTGGGGCTACCCACATAACATTCCCTAATAAAAACAATTTGTGCCATAAATTTAAATCAATTGGGCAATGTAGAAATAAATGATCCACGAATTCTCCATTCTTACAACACAGAATGCACCACTAAGGATTTAGAAAGCGATTAGCTCTCTGTTTCTGCAATGTATCATTTGTCAAAATACCTCCATGAACCAAGGCCCACATGAATACCTTCATCTTTAGAGGAACACAAGTATTCCAAATTCTTTTGCAAAAAGGAAACTGAGGAACATGAGGAGTAACGATGATTTTATCAAAAAAAGACTTACAAGAAAATATCCCAGATGAATGAAGAGCCCAAACCCTCTAGTCCTCCAAAAGAGGAGCCAAAGAAAAATTGTCGATTCTAGACAACAAAGATGGTAACTGTGAAGCCTCCCTATCATTAAAATTCCTAGAAAAAACAAAATTCCAAGAAATGGAAGCCAAAAGTGAACAGGCCATGGAAGCAATAGAAGAATTATGAGATCAAGCCACTCTATAGAGACGTGGAAAATCAAAAGCAAAAGAAGATTGACCCATCCAAACATCCTCCCAAAAATGAACAAGTTCCCCATTGCCCACCCTTACAGAAAGATGACGAGACCAACATGTATAGATATGAGAAATTGATTTCCAAGGAGCACGACAATTACCCCTCAAAACCACCCGTGAATACCTACCATTGTCTTGAGTCCCATACTTGCTTCTAATAATCGAATGCCATAGTGAATCACTCTCAAGTGAAAATCTCCATAACCATTTGCCAAGAAGGACCATAGCCAAAATGTTACAAAAAAGCCTTGTATATCCAAGAACAATTCTTACGCCTAATGAACAAAAAGTTTTCTTGTTCAATAAAATAAGTTTGTTAAAAAAGGCATTAGAAGGGATGCCACCCACCCATATGCATACGCTAACCAAAAGGCAAAAAGAAGCTACACACTTTTAAGTTCCAAAAACTACACACACACACACACACAACAGAAGGGGGGTAAATTTCACCAATGATCCCTGTAGTTTCTTCTGAGTTTCATTTTGGTCCCTCTTATTTCAATTGCAACACATTTGCCCTTGAATTTTTAATTTTGTTTCAAATGAATCCAATTCGAAATGGCCGTTACATTTTCTATCAAAAACAACTCACATGTTATACATGTCACCAATATGAAAGGCCAGAATGGATATTTCATTCCTTAATGCATTGATATATGTTGTTATGTTATGTGATATATATATATATATCATAGCAGAGAAAGGAAATAAAATGAAGAAGGAAAAGAAGATATGAGGGAGAAGAGAGAGAAAAGGGAAGATGAGAGAAAAAGCTTCAACCACCACCACAATTCTGGCACCACAGCCAAGTGATGAAAAATTGAAGCAGCGGCACCACTACCAATTCTGGCAATGACAATCACTACCAGGTCTTGTGACGACAATCGACATCGCCACCACTATCATCTCTTCCTCCCCATTTGCCGCCAACCACCAGTTCCTCTATCAATTAAATTTGTCACCCCCTCCTTTCTTCTCTGTTTGTCACACACTGCACAGAGAAGACTGCAATTGTTCATGTACTTTACACATAATTGATGAATTTGATAATCAATTGGTCATTTGTATTTATTTTGTGAGTTCCCTTAACTAACTACAATCGTTGGTGGTGGAAGAAAGTGGGATGCTGCTGATAGGGTGGTGGGTGTGGACTGGAGGATGGGTTAAGTGGTATGTAGTGAGTTGACTGAGATTGAGAAAACTCGAGTCAGTGGACTGAATTAGAAGAAGAAAGGATGAATGACTACATTACCCGTGAAAATTGGTCACGTGTCATCATTTTCCATCTAAAATTTGGATGGCAGTTTTCAATTTGACTCATTTGACACAAAGTTAAAAATTCAAGAGCAAATGTGTTGCAATTGAAATGAGAGGGACCAAAATAAAACTCAGAAGAAACTACAGGTACCATTGGTGAAATTTGCCCAAAAAAAGAGCTACTAATTCAAAATTTCAGATACACCAAATGTATAAATAGTTTTGTTGGAAGGTTAACAAATAAGGCTCAAACAAATGATGATACATCCCATTGTATAGTTGAAAAGTAGTTGAGTGATACAGTATGAGTATGACACACATATGTGCATACAAACATATCCTCTGTGTATGCATAAATATACACACATTCAATGTGTATATGCACCTGTATAGATACGCATAAATACATAAATTAATAAACGTTTCTTGAGTAAAGAAATCACTAAAAGGCAGCAAGGGCGTGCAACTCAAGAACATGATAATTATACTAGTGCACAAAAAGCAACCTTGCCAACCGACTATTACTTTTTCATCTCTTCTAAGAAGTCTACAAAAGAAAGAAAAGAGAATAAAGATTTCCTTGAAAACCTAATTGTGACAACTCATGATTACATTTATTTAATTATGTGTTAAGTTTTAATTGTGATATGTGCCATGTGATTAATTTGTGTATACCTGTCCGAGGCAAGGCACAGAAGAAGGTTCTGAAAACCGGAGGCAGGGCTCACGGCCGCAACTCTGAGACTTCTAAACGAGCATAACATGTAGTATCACCGAGCGCTCAACTGGTGACGTCTGAGTCTTAAGGTTGGTCAAAAATGGGGTGTCTACAGAAGTCCATGAGAAATATCTGGACTTATTTGTTGATGTTTGAGTATGTAATGGATTTTGGTTATGTTAATGAAATATGAAACATTGTATATGTTTTGGATATGCGGGAACATTGTATATATTGTGTATGTTTTGGACACATAAATTTAATATAAACATTGTAAATGTTTGGGAAATGTAAATTTTGTTTTCAATATTGGATCTTGTGTATCAAGTTGATAAAAATAGATGACCATGGAATGAACCATGGTATTGGAATGGATTATCTATCGTTATTGTGTCTGGTTTACACAAAACTGTAAAACTTGATTTGAAATATCAGGGATGAAATTCTTTAAGAGGGGAGGTTATAGCAATTCCAGTTTGACCTGACCAATTTGTTATTCCGGACTCGGGTTTTATGGTTTCCAGATGTTGTTCATATCTTTTCTCCTTTATTCTTACTTGAGTTTGGCTATTGAGTCAATTGGAACAGGTTTGGAACAAGTTGGTTGCTTAGTTTTCAAATCTTTGTTGCCTAGATTTTCGCTCTTTCACTCGAGTAGTATTTCTTGTGCTCGAGCAGGCTTTGTGAACTCTCAGTATTTTTGCAGGTTTGCAAAAATACAAGAGAGTGTATTCTACGCTCGAGCGGCCATTCTCGCGCTCGAGTGTTGGTCTGTTGTCTACAAAACTACTAGATGTGTGTATTCTACACTCGAGCGTCACTTCTTGCGCTCGAGCGGAACAACTTATTATGTTTGACGCTCAAGCGTCAACTCTTGCGCTCAAGCGGACTGTGCGTATATCAGTTCGTAACAGCCACATTTCTCATCACTTTTTCATCTCTTTCTCTCTCTAAAACATTTTAAAACCCTAGATCTTTAGCTTTTTCTCTCTAGAACTCACCTTCTCTTTACTTTTTCACCAAGATCCATTGGGTTCTCTACCCGAGTACCTTTGTTAAAAAGGAAGAACGTCTCTAGAGTTCCATTTTTGTCCGAACAAGATTTGATTTTGGCGTCATTGAAGTTACCCCATTATTGCTTTGGTCTTCTAAACTCGAAGTAGGGATTTTCTACACTCTTCTATGAGTTTTAACTTAGCTATTTGTCATTAGGTAGGAAATATTGGAACTTGTTGTGATTTTGAACAAATCTAGGGTTTTTGGCCAAAATCGAAAGAGTTTTCAAATGAACATATTGGAAATGGTTATGGGAGTAGACATGAGCTTGTGTAGTATTAAAATGGTTGACTTTGGGTGTTTAGGAAGAAATTAGGAAAAATGGGGTTTTGCCCTAAATGTCTTAAATAATTATTTTGTATAGATGATGAAATTGGTATTGAAAGTGTGAAATTGAGATGTTGCCTACATGAATGGTGTAGTTGGACTTATTTAATCTCTCACTCATGGAAGTTTGGATAATTTATCTGTTGTAAAGATTGTATATCTGTTTAGAAATATCAGTTTTGGGCTATCGGTAGAGGATAGTCATGATTATTGTAGAAATTACATAAGGATTAGGCAGATTGAACGTAATCTCTTGGTCGTTATCATTGAATATGATTATGAATTATATACATTGTATATGTATGATATTTGGGAGGAGAAAGGGGATGTACTCCGTATGTGGGAGAAGAAAATGGATGGACTCCATTAAATTAAGTTAGCTTGTGTGTCCAGGGTGAAAGTCTCGAAAACTGCGCGTATACATAGGTGCCGATTCCTGCGGACGAAATTTCCGTAAAATAGAAATTGAATGTATTTGTATGATATTAATAATTATTGAAGACTTGTGGGATGTATCCTCTGTTTGATTAATTGAACGAAGTGGGTATAAATAGTGAACTGGGATAAAATAAATTAAGATGTAAGTTTGGTATAACTTAGTTTTAGAGAAGAGTTGTGAAAGATTTTGTTATTTGGCTTGAACCTATGCATTTCACTTATATCTTTGTTAAATCTCATATATTGTGCGAGATTGTTTCTATTGGGTTTTGGCTCACTCTATTTGGAAAAAACCATATTCAGGTATCGGTGATATGCATCTGCCAAGGTAGTAACTTAGAGGGCTTTAGAGTGAGAGCTTCTATTTTTGTTGTATCTATTTTGTATAGCCTAGGGCTTTAAATTGTGATTGAGCTAGACTGATTTTTGTTGTAACCAATCAGTGACTTGGAACGATGTAAGCCATTAAGGCAATAATTATATATATAACTTTCATTCCTTCTTGTATCTGTCTCTCATGTATAACAACTCTGATGAATGAAGGTATGTTAGTTTAATTATATTTCTGTTCATGAGATGGGTTTGTTGTATTTATTTTTTTGAGACGTTACACGATGAAAACTCATTTGAGATTCACTCCAGAGATAAACTAGTTAAACTTAAACACAAATGTGTTTAGGAACACCTACATAAACCATCTTATTTTCTGAATTTTTGTCTTTAGAGATTTTTTTTTAAATCATATCAAAAATATTTTTTAATCTGTCTTGTATAGATAAATTTAAAAAATAAATTTCTTTTGAAAAATTGTAAAAAGAAATTGAAAAATCCAAAATAAGCTTAAAAAAATCATTATTATTATTATTATTATTTGCTTATTTTTGTTTTCTACACTTCTCCGATCTCCTTCTCCTCTCATTCCCCCTTCTCTAATTCTCCTCTGATATTTATCTCATTAGTCCGATCATCACAACTTTACTTTTTCTACCATCGAATCTAAAACTTTAATATTTGACTTCAAATCTTTAATAGTCCAAAGGCCGTCATTGGATAACACGTTTATTTCACGATAAGCAACCACCTCAACTTTAATGTTATAACTTGACCAGCGGAGGTAAGGTTTTCAAATTCCAAGTTGAAAATTGCAGAGCAGTACACTTTTGAATGAGTTCAATGGCAACTTGAATTTGATTTTTTTTTTTTTTTGATTTCTTGATTTAATTTTTGATTTGTTGATATAAAGTTTGAACCTCTCCTTCTATAAAAATTGTTTATCTCTTTTTAAAAAAAAATTGATTTGATATTTTATCAATTTTTGTAAGGAAGATTCCCAACTTAAAAAATAATAATAAAGGTTGCGTTTGGTAGAGTTTTCTAAATATGATTTGAGAGTATAAGTTGTATTTTGAGTTTGTGAGTTTTGGAATTATGATTTGAGTATAGAAAATTTGTTTGATGAAAGAGTTTTGAATTGAGTGAGAAATTTTTGATGTGACATATGATATTTGATACAAAAACTTACAACTCATAACCAAACATACAACTCAAAATTCTACGAAAACACATAAAAAAAATTTAAAAATTCAAAATATATTTTTTTTGAATATAAAAAAATTAACATATGTCCAAAAAAAAAAATTTACTCCGATCAACCGGCTGGACAATCGATAGGACATCTGGTGGGACGACCAATTAGGCCAAATTTCAAAAAAAATTGAAAATCGCACTTTACATAAAATTTTTTGTAAAATTTTATGTTTGTTGTGAAAAACTAGTTAAGAAATTTTATCCAAACTTGATGTTACAATGTGCGGGTGGAAATAAGATTTGAAAATCCTTAAACAGAGCCCGAAAAATTGTAAGAAACAGCCCCACTCTTCTCTGGTTTTCCTCTTACCTTCCACCAATGCAAACATGTGTAATAAACTTTCAAACCCGGTTTCTTCCATGTCTGAAAGTCTACCAAGACACTCTCACAAGTTACTCTTACAAACTCACTACCCAGAAATGTACCATCCAAACCTCCAATCTCTCAATCCCAAGTTCCCATATTTACATCCCCACCAGCCCCCCTCTCTTCTCCTCAACTCTACCCTCTTCTCCCTCCCACTTTCCAACAAACCCAGGCAAGCTCGCTCTGTCTCTCTCTCTCTCTCTCTACATGTTTGTGTTTGTGTATTTATATCTATTTCTATGTATATTCAACTGTGTTTCCCTTTTCAGGAACCTCAGGATCATCCATTGTCTGTTTCCAACAACTACCCACCTAAATGTTGATGTCTCCGGCGATCTCCGAGTCATTTTCGCCGCCGGCGGCACCGGCGGCCACATCTACCCGGCGGTGGCTATTGCCGATGAGCTCAAAACCCAAAACCCTAAAACCCAAATCCTCTTTATCGGAAACCCTACCGGAATGGAGAGCACTGCCGTGCCCTCCGCAGGCTACGACTTTGCCGCCGTAGCCTCCGCCCCATTGGCCCGCCCACTCCTCTCCCCACACAACCTCATCATCTTCCCCTACCGTTTGATCAAATCCCTAATCGAAAGTTGGCGCCAATTGCGCGATTTTGATCCCCAAGTCGTTGTTGGGACTGGTGGGTATGTTTCGTTCCCAATTTGCCTCGCTGCTTCTCTCAAAGGATTGAAATTAGTAATCCAAGAGCAGAATTCAGTGCCCGGTATTGCGAATTGGGTTCTTTCTTTCTTTGCTGATCGAATTTTCGTTGCTTATGATTCAACTATTGATTGTTTTCCTAGAAAAAAGTGTGTTGTGTGTGGGAATCCAATTCGGTTATCTTTGCAGCAGTACGTGTCGAAGGCAGTGGCGAGGATGAATTTTTTTCCGGGGTTGGGGGAAATGGGGAATTCGGAGGCGAAAGTTGTGTTGGTTCTTGGTGGGTCTTTGGGTGCCAATGCTATCAATATTTCCCTCTTGAATTTGTATTATCAGATGTTGATGGAGAACATGAACTTGTTTATCATTTGGCAGACGGGCGTAGAAGCCTTTAATGAGATGGAGAGCCTTGTGAAAAACCATTCGCGTTTGATTCTTACTCCGTGAGTCCTGTTCTTTGCTCTGAATGTGGTCTGTTCTATTATGATTTTGATTATGTTATTGTCACCACTCAGTTTTGGTTATTTTAGTGAAAAATGAGAAAACCCCAAAAGGAATTGCATTCTCTTCCATTAATTGAATTATGGATAGTAAAGTCTCATTGTTAAATACATCTTATTCTTGTTACTTAATGTGGCTACCGATATCGTAACTTGTGACTTAACAAATAAAAATGATTTGAGAGAGTAATACAAAAAAAAAAAAAAAAAAATTATGTGAGCCTGAAATGTATGTTGATTGATGACAGATTTTTGTAGCTTTTTGTTGCATGAAAAAGTTAGCTTGAATTTCAGCTTGAACACATAACATTAAAAGCTTGAAGGTTAAATGTACCATATGCAGAAGGCAAGATTTGTTAGATATATAACTAACTTTGATCACCTTTGTCAGATTTTTTAGGGTTTTTTTCCCCCCTTTTATGAAGATACAGATTACATCATGTGCGCACTAGTTACTTTATTCATTTTATTAAAACCAATGCCTTGACCCCTCTATTGGTGAAATCAAATACACGAGTACTTGTCTTTAAACTAAAGTCATCCGTAATTATGCTCTGCGGTAATGGAAATGTTTGGAGGCAATTTATAGTTGATGTAAATTGCTTACCTTTTGCTTCCAACACCAAACAGTCATATCATATGGGATGCGTGTACAACTGTACTTAGAGAATTACAATTCTTCATAATAGATGCTCCTCACTTGTTTAAGTTGACCAAGAGGAGATTCATAATATAATGTTGAACAGGCTCCAAGGAATATCCCAAATGTAAGAAAAATGAAACACAGTTTTTTCCCCTGCATTTAAAAAAGGGGGAATTACATTCCAGTGGGAAGAAAAAAAAAAATAAATTTACACAAATGCACCCCCACAATTTTTCACTTGCACCCCACACGTTTTTGTAATTTTTTTTGTCTGTCCCACTGTGTTGAAATTCTCCCTTTAAATAATGTAAGGAAGGATATAGATAAGCACGCCTTTATCTTACTGTAGAAGAGTATGCATAGTGACAGGATTTTCTCAACTCAATAGAGCTATTTTTTTTTTTGCCTTTTCCTAAGTTCTACTTTCTGGACCAGAGATGAATGAGCCTCAGCTTGGTTGATCTCAAGCATTGTGGTTTGTAAAATAAGGTTGGTCTTGACACCCAGAAATCTGCTTCATTTGTCAATGTCAGCGCCGATTTTTGAACTTGAATATGTTTTATGTATCAAAATCTTGACATGAACTTTAGATGTAAACCTGGGCCTGCCTTGTGGCATGCTGACAATGAGACTTGATTGACTGGTGTAAGGAAGACCTAATAGATTGGCCATTAATGAGTAGTGCTAAGAGAAAGAAGTTAAAGATCAGTTTTGTCATGCAGGCTGTCTTCAGGCTGCTATGTCTTATGGTGGCTATGGCATTATGCTATCATGTTCGATTTTAAGTTCCTGACTCTAGGCTGTGCTCCAGATATTTCTAGTGTTTATTTCATGCCAGTTATGACTGTTTCTTATGAGTGTGGGGTCATAGTTTAAAAAAAAAAAAAAAATTGATTGTTTTAACTGAGATTTATATTGTGGCTGCAAACCGAACTTCAGAAAAGCTTATGATATTTGGGGTCTATGGGTTATATCTACTTTAATTCATATACATATGTTAGTCTTTTATTCTAATAAATTATACTCTTCCATATTTGTGGAAATGATTGTTTTCATGAAGTAAATTTGACATATTTTCCTTGAATATTGAACTTGAAAATTGTAATGAGATGGCTATCAGTGCTCTTACATTTTGTTAGCATTTCTAGTAGCAAGTTATTCTTTTGAATCTGATTATGTTCTAACATCGTGAAGGTTCTTGCATTCTATGGATTTGGCATATGCAGCTGCAGACCTTATTGTTTCAAGAGCTGGTGCAATGACTTGCTATGAAATTTTGGCCACTGGAAAACCTTCTATTCTGGTAATCAAACCATCTGTTAACACATATTTTCTTTACCATAAGCATTGAATGATAATACGACTCAAGTGTGAGATGATAACCTTCTCAATTTTGATTTTCAAAATTGAGTAGGATACTCTTTTCTATGAGCATTGTAGAATAATAATCTTCATTCAAAAAAATGAAATTGATATGTATTTGTTTCCTAGTATGCATTCTATTCCATGTGTTTGTGCACCCTGTATGGTTCAATTCGTGTGTCATCTAGTTATCTCTCCATGTGCGAGACAGGTTTGCACGTTAGTGTTAGATAGCTTAATGTATATTGTTAGAATCATTGAACAGTGCCCAACCAAAAAACTAAAAACAAAATAATGGGTGTTATTCCTGGATATATGGAGATGTCTAGTTCATTGGAACAGCCAAATCCCTCACCAATAGGATCGCACTTTGATACCTAATTGAAACTAGAATACAGAAAAATATATTTGGCAAAGAGAAAAAGTTGTATCTTGCATTCATTGTCGAATTTTATAAAGCAATGCCTGTCTGAACTTCCTAAACTCCAGTTTCTATGTTAAGAATGTGCTAGAATATGAATCCACATTCAGATTAGAAGGGAAACTCTTTCCTCTTTAATGTTTGCAACATTCAGTGTTTGTCATTGCCCTGTGATAATAAGAGAAAGCATAGATTGAATGAATTTCTGTGCTTATTCACTTTGCTATCTTTTCTTATGGAACCAAAAAATGAGGATGATTAAAAATTTTAATTTTTGGGAAGTATTATGGATGCACTCAACGCCCAAATTTAGTATAGTTCAAGTTTTCTCTGCTTTGGAAGCCTCAAGACGTGTATCACATTTGTTTGACAATTATATCTGCATATACTGGGTACTCATGATGTGCCAAAGTTCAGGAACTTTGTCAAGCACCAAACTGGTAGAAACACCAATATCTTATTATCTTGTCTTTCTTTTTCTCCCCACACATAATGATGAATATTATAATAATATCAAGGAAAAAGGAATATAAATGGTAATTAGTCAGTGTCCCTAACTGTCAGTTTTCTTACAAAATCTTCAATCACATGGATAAAAGGGTTCATGTTCAATGATGTGCAATAACTGGCCTTGGAAGTAATATCTTCACAGCAAAACGCAAGATAGACTTGAGGAAACAATAGGCTGCCATTTCAATTATTTACTTTATATAATATAGTGTAGCACAATTACCAATCTCGTGTCCAAGAACATGACTCTTATGACTTAATTTTTGTCCTTTAGAAGTAATGATCAATGTTTCTGACAATGGTGAAAGCTAGATTTTGTGAATTAAATAATTATGAAGGATAATATGTAATATCATCTTTTATTTATCAAAATATATATATATATATGTAATATCATCTTTTATATTTGAAGAGAGGGTTTGTTTTCAAAGTTTCTTCACTTTTTAAACATCATGATTATGTAATATCAGAAAGGAAAAAAGAAAGCTGTTTTGAATTGAGTCTCACATTGTAATTTTGATATTATGCATTGTCCTTTCTTTTGTGATATTTTTGCTTGAAACATGCATCGTTGCAATAAAATAGAACCAGTCACCCAGTTTTTGTTCTATGTTCAAATATATGAACATGTAAGCCCAAGAATCCGGCTAATTGCTTTTTCGTTGTCTTTACACATTTAATTTCTGTCTAATTGGGTTGATTTTGTTTCTTCATTAATCATTACTTACTATATTTTGGATTTTGTAGATACCATCACCAAATGTTGCTGAAGGACATCAATTCAAAAATGCTTCACTAATGGCAGACATAGCAGGGTCAAGGGTCATAACTGAAGATGAACTTGATTCAACAACCCTCGGAACTGCCATTGAGGGGATTTTGGGTATGTGGAATCTGTTTGTCTATATAAGGATCTAAAAGTCATGAGTTGCTTTGCCTACTTGATTTGCTCTCCAGATTCTGATATAACTTAACTCTCCCAAGTTCAATAAGCCTTGAAATGCCGTAGTCCTTTCGCACCCTACATTTTTTCAACCTTTGGCTTTCATGAAATTGTGGAAGAATGGAAAGGACGAACAGTAGGATTGTCAGAACTATCATATTTAAACTGGGTGTCCCCACATTATCCACAGACAGATTGGACAGGAAATATATCACCCTATTCTCTCTAAACCTAATCATATTGTCTTCTATGATGCCAATACTGAGATCTTTAACTTCAAAATTTTCTCACCCGTGTTTTTTTTCTGTTTCAGAGAATGAGAGTCTAATGGCGGAGATGTCTGAGAGGGCCCTGA
This sequence comes from Camellia sinensis, assembly GCF_004153795.1. Lineage (NCBI taxonomy): Eukaryota > Viridiplantae > Streptophyta > Magnoliopsida > Ericales > Theaceae > Camellia > Camellia sinensis. The sequence goes on from NW_021030455.1 coordinate 425,082, forward strand.
AGGCTGCAAAGCCTAATGCCTCTGCTGAGATTGTAGAACACATTCTTTCTCTAGTCAAGTTGTCAACAGCAAAAGAAAGGTAAAAATTGAAGTTGTCAAGAATGGAATATGAATCACTTGTATTTTCCATTAGACATGAAGTCCTTGGCATTCACTTTCATTCTGCTCAAATCGAATGCCAATTTCCTCAACTTACTCAAATTGGTCAATACAAAAGCAGGCATTGGAGTGTGGTTCATGGAACTAGGTTAGGATTCTTCTTTTTCTTCCATTTTTCTATTTTTCAAATTGGTAAAATTGACTCTCTGTGGCCTCAGTTGGATAATGTACTGAAACATGAAATAGCTCATTGAATACTTTTAGTGACCTTTCCTTGATTATGATAGTGTCTTCAAATCATATTGTTTGGTGATTGTGCTTATCTTATGGATTTGGTACCCTAATTTTTTCTCTTTTTCGTCTGCTTAACTATGAGATGATTTAGTAGTATGGAAAGATGTAGCCCGCAACCATGACCCATGACCACCCCTCTGGTGCCCCCTGTGAATTTTTCACCAGTGTGCTGTATTTTTTGAGATTTCTCAAAACTTCAAAGGAGAAAAAAAACATTTTTGGTCCAGATCAGGAGAAAGAATAGAAATGAAACAGTCAAGAGGATATGGATTAGTGGAGGATCATTAATTGGAGGAAGATCATGTGGAGGTGATGAACACCCCAAAATCTCAACCTTTCTCAAAAGAAGCTTCTCCCCACTACCCAATAAGGTTTTAAACAACGGTATCAAGATATTAGTATGATCAATATATTGATTAATATCATACAATAGTGGCTGATATATATCGATAAAAAACAGTATCAAAAGTCTAAAATCCCAATACATGTCTACTGTGCTGATATTTAAAACCATGCTACCCAGTACTAGTAAACCTCCACAAAATATTGTTCCAAAATAAATCCAGAAAATACCGTGCCACAATGTATCCAGAATCATTCCTAGCACTTCAATTTCCAAGCAGAGGGCAAAAACGAGAGTAATCAACTTTGTCATTTTCATTGTGATGTAATGAAAACAAGAAAGACAAATGAAATGATCATGGTTGATTTCCAGAACCATAACTTTGAATCAACATGGGGCTCTCAATCACGAAACACCCATCATTTCAAATTTTAATGTATAAACAAAGACCAAACCATCGGGCCAAAAAAAAAAATGAATAGAGTTGCTTGTGCTGCAGATCGAAACTATACAATGGAGGAAAGCAAAATGCAGACGTTTGAAGAGTTGGAGTCTCATTACTGAGACGCTGCAGCGGTTTTACAGATGGGGCAAGTATTTTTCTGCACAAGCCACTGTTTTATGCAGTCAATATGGTAGAAGTGTCCGCATTCCAGCTTACCCATCTCATCATCTGCTTCATAGTCCTCCTGCATAGGATAAACGAAAAACATTGTAATATTCAAACAAAAGTTTAAAAAATAAAAATAACTTTGAAAAACCTTAAAGTAGATGGCAGCATTAAGAACTGTTGATGAACCAACCTGACAAATGCTGCACTTCCATTCCATTTCTGTGGGGAACTGGGAAACCGAATTGTCCAAAAGCTTGGTTTCTCTGAGGCAGTGGACAATCTCATCTTCTTTCAATCCAGTATTCACATGCCCAATTCTATCTCCAAGCTCGAGTAATTCCTGTTTGAATGAGAAAGACTGTGATACAAGCACCAGAAGACTAAAAGTATTTCATAAAGGAACACTTACCAATCACTCTTATTAACTAAATATATTTACCTACAGATCCTGACTGATAAATTTATCACTATAAATTTATTCATGAAAACAAGAGAGATTGATAAATTTATAAATAGAACTTAATGGGTAATAAAGTCCCAAAAGTGGACCTATTGGTAAATAAAACAAGGGCTGAAGACTCATTTGTTAAGAAGACTGATGTACCTCATACGACATGTTATCCACATCGAGTCTCCAGTCCCTGTATCGATCAAAACCATCAGATCTTCCTCCCATCAGCATACTACCATGGAGCATCATGATCTGCAAACCAGTAAGCACTTCTTAAATATTTCGTGAAATCTTAGCTGTAATCAACAGTTAAATAGAGACGCTTCCCATATGATTTTCCTAATTGGTTCTTCAATTACATGTAGCAAAATCTTGGTGAACTAAAATGACGTCCCACAAAAAAAGTATAAACTAAGTCCTCCCATTAGAAAAAAAAATACCCAATGCTTAAAATTTAGCTTAAAACTATGAGTTTTACAGACAAGTAATAGACCTAGTTTGATTCAACTCATGTCATAAACTTATTTTCAAGGAAATAGTAAATAGAATATAAAAAGTAAAATGTTCCAATTACATTTTTCATACACAGCAATTTGGTAATTAAGAACCAATTCCTTGACTTGCTCATGAATCTAGTGTATACAAACAGATGAATCATTCTGCTGTGTCTTGGCAGAGAATACTTTCCAAGTATCAGTTTTGGTTTTAAAAAAAATGGAACTCAGATTTTAATAGTTGCCAGAATAATTGCAAAGTTTCAAAAGATCAACCAAAATCACAAGGTTCTACTAGAAAGAATCAAGACCTAATATTTCAACTGATAGGTTGAAAGAATCCAAAAACTGATGGGTTCCAGAAGAGGTAAGTCCATTAGATGTAGCTCATCAATAAAATTTAAAAACTTTTGCATGAATCCAGAAAAATGGTCTCATCCCAATCTCTCAGAGGATTATTGCACAATGTTGAAGTTGCCTCCAATACACCACGTACCATCCCATCTAAAGGCAACATCAGCTAATTCTGACCACATCTCTCTTCTTCGGTTCCCTCCATTAAACCATAAAGCCCCATTAAATTCCAAACAAAATCATCAGCCACCCATCTAAACAAACAGATATGGAGAAACTACATTCTCAAAATCCAGCCATTCCAACACCCTATTGTCTCCAACGTCATCAAACCTCCCATTCCCAAAGCACCCAAATAATCCCACTCACAAACCTCCCTCCCTCCCTCCCTCCCTCACATTATACGAATATTTATAGTTTTCTTCTAACATGATTAAGCATGTCATATAGTCTTCCGTTGATAATCCACACTGAACTGTACGTCTTCATTTTCTTTTAATTGCCCAAATAGCTTCCAGTTTCCACTAATGTCACACTATTCCCTAGGATAATCATTTGCTGTGCTTCTCAATCACAGGCAGCCTGCTAAAGAGAATGCTACCACTTCAAAATTCTGTTACAAATGCAGCGATTTTGTAATTTATAGTCACAGCAATGCATTTATTGACAATGGGCTCTTAATCAAGTGTGGGTGTTCATTTCATTCTTCTTGCCAATGCTAAAAGAAATTGAACATATTTTCATGGCCTTCACAAGTGATACAAAAGACTCTACATCAACTTCAGTGCATGTTAAATTATCAATACAGGAGCAATATCACTCAAAGCTCCTTTCACAAATATTTTATCCAAGAAGTACACATTTTTAACCAACCCAAAACTTAATTTATGAAATGGTAAAGCCACTAACTCAAAACTCTACATCCTAAACCTTGACACCTAAAAAACCCCCATTTCTACTGTAAAACCCAAGTTTTGAATATTATTATTTTTGGATAGATTGATAATTACATTAATTTATATGGGTCACTTAGTAATATCAAGAATTAGTTATGAGGTGGCATGATAATTTCTATTACTGAGATGGGTAATTTTGTAATTTTAAGAAATTAGGTTAATAGTCCTAAAATATATATATATACATATATAAATAAATAAAAAGAGGGAAAAAGGGGGTTTCATATTTCTTTTTATCACGACTGGGCAATGCATCCTTAGGAGTAACGACAGTTGGAAATTGAAGCCACTGAATGTTCTTGCTTGCCATTGACTGAGGTATTTTTGCCCCATTGTTTACTTTATGTAAAGGGATCAATTGTTTATTATATTATGTATAGGGTCAATAGGTAGTCAGATGGTTTTGGGAAGGAAATTTGTGTGGATACCTAAATATTGAGAGTTTGGATGCATGGAGCAACGTGTATGTGCAATTGCATGGGTTATTGGAAACAGTGCAAATTATTATGTAGGTGTAGTTTTGCAATAGAATTTGGTATATTAGATAAGGTGTGTTTAACTATTAAATTAAGGGAATTAATTTGATATTTAGTATTTGAGATTAGTTTGAGAAATATTAGTTTAGCTGTTTGAGGTAAGTAACCCTCTATCACTGTTGGTATATTTTTTTTTTATTCCTATTGAATCGTTTAAAATTATAAGTATTTATTCATAGCCTCCATGTTCTCTTAAAATAAAATATGGGTCAAGTATAAAATAGCATCGAATATTATTATGAAAATTATTTGAAAATTTTATGGAACTATTATGAAAATTGTACTAAATGTTTATTTTAAAAATATCGAATATTTAGTTTAAAAGTTGTGTATTGTTAAATTTTGAACATCACTCTAGTCTGATTATGATTTAGACCCTAGACAATGGGGGTTATTTATTGGCACAGAAACTAGTTTCTTTTGTGGCTTTACCACTGGCCTATGTGTGGTTCTGGGCCTTGTCACGGGCTGAGTGATCGTAGTCATTAAGACTTGAATTTTGTGAATCAAATCATTGAACCATCTGAATATCGAACCATCGATTTGAACAATGAATTACTTTGAATTATCTTGTTGGCTTTTCATTTAAAATGTGTTGTACATTGTTTATTTTTAGCTATGAAACCATCTTACAAATAATTGTTCATTTATTGAACTGTAGAAAAATTTATATTTATTGGTTATCGATTTATTTATAAAATTTTTTATACTTGATCCAGCTGGCCTTGATGGTTGGTTATTTACTAGGCCTTCTAGCTTACCCTTATTTTTTTTCCAGATTCTGAAGAGTAGAGCTGCGCGGGATTTTTACATGTGGGAGTGCCGAGAGTAGGACTTTGAATTAAGTACTTGGATTATTGTTTTGTTAATGGATTTTATTAGTGGACTTCGTGGATAATTTCATATGATAAGAATAATCAATTTTCATGGATTTTAGCATTATGACAATTAAGGATTTAATTTGAGTATTTTATATTGTGGGTTATGTGATTGGATTCTTAGCCTTGCATGCTCACTTATATGAGTGTGCGGTGTTGTCACGGAGCTTGGAGCGTGACATCTACAAAAAATAAATATATATTAAGTAAATAAATGAATCTCCAAGAAGAGAATTTCACTTAATAAGAGTCTTCAACCCTATCACTCACTCAAATTGTGCAATTGCAAAAGACTCATTCCCAATTAAAGCAAAATAAAGTACACTTGATACATCTAGTGAGTATAAGCTGAAAATTTGAACCATATATGTTCAAAAGCTGAAATCTTTCAGAAGGCATTTTGTAGCAAAGTTTGTATGTCAAGAAAATCACAAGATGATAATCATGATTGCACAACTTTATTTTGATATTAGGCGAAAGAGATACTTAAGAGATTACATTTTAAAAATTATTCATGAAAAGAAGGGTTTTAAATTTCATGCTCCCAAGATACACACACATATATAAAGATACTCATGGACAAACCTCAGCAAGGCCTTCGGGAGAAGAATGGCGAAAATGACGGTGATACCTTGCTCCAAATACATCTAACCCTGAGTGCATCATTCCCATCGAATGGTCGTCATCCATAAAAGAGATGGGTTCAGGGTTCACCATTCTCCTTGTAGAATAAGAAGGACGCTGCCAATACAAGCAAAAGAAAGCAGTTTCAGCATATGCATATCCTTATATACACACGAGCATGATAATCTTCGAAGCCGCACTGATGAAAACAAAACAAATATGAAGCATCACTCAAATGAAAGGGGAATGCACCATCTTTTTCACAACAATCAAGACACCTGAATACATAAAAGCATGAAATACTACAATACACAGCAAGTCATTAAGAAAAATGCTAAATTAATTCAAAATAGAGAGTCAAAAAAATAATAATAATATGAGTTATAGTTAAAATTAGAAATTTTAACAATTAAATAGAAGAAATTGATATTTTATAAAATAGAAAAAAACAAATTTAGGGAATAAAAATGAAATTATCCCAATAAAGAAATAAAGCAACCAATTAATTTTGATTTATCACATGATCAATACCACCAATAATTAGTATTAAATCAAGATCAACCCACCAAAATAGCAAAATAAGCACAAACCCAAAATTAAGAACAAAAACCCAGAGAGAGAGAGGTGAAATTGAATACCTCCCTCGGATTCATCTTCTCAGAATCAACTTTGAGTCTTCCTGACACAGTCCTTCTTGACACAACACAATCAACATCAGTGGTGAAACCAATCCCAGGACCACACCAAACATCCGCTGATGATGATGGGTTTGTATGATTGGGGGGTTCTCTGTTCTGCTTCCTCTGTTTCTTCTTCCTCACCTTCTTCGCTTCCCAATTTGCCGATGTCCGAATCACCGCCGGCATCGATACCTGCGACGACGACGCGGCGGCGCATCCGAGTCCCCTCAATGGCCCAGACGGAAAGTTTTTCTTCTTCGGTGGGGCTGTGGCGGTGTCATTGGTGGTGGTGGTGAAAGTGGAAAGGAGAAGAGAAGTGATGGTGGATTTACAGCGTGTGGATTGAGTGATAGAAGGGATTTGTGGGGGGTTTGGATCTGTTTCTGAGATGGGTTGGTTTCTGGGTCTTCTGAATCGATTGTGCTCTGAAATTGTTGAGCTATCTCCAACAAAAACAGGCATGGTTGTACAAGAACAGAGAGAGAGAGAGAGAGAGAGAGAGACTTGGAATTAGGAAATTTGAAGTATGTGCTTTAGAGAGAGATTGTGGATGTAAACAGGAGAGAGAGAGAGAGAGAGAGAGAGAGAGAGAACTGAGAGAGAGACAGAGAGTCTGCTCAAACAAAAAAGAGAGAGAGACAGAGACTGAGAGAGCTGTGACTTGGTATGGAGACTGGTATGGAATTAGAGGAGAAAATGTTGAGGACTTTTTTTTTTTTTTTTTTTAATTTGTACTTTAGGATAGTATGTGTCAAGGCATCTCCCACCTAAACTCAAATATTTTACCAAATTTAAACTTAATAAAAATGGTATTTTCATTAAATTGATATTAACCGGATGAACAACCGGTTGGTTAACCGGATGAAGGACCAAATTGAAAAAATTTTAAAAAAAATTTACACTAGGCTGACCATCCAACCGTCTTCCCGTTCGATCGATTGTTTGATAAAAATTAAAGATGGTGAATTACACTAACAGTCTCTATAATTTGATACTTGTATCACTTTGGTCCATAACTTTTCAATTGTGATACATTTTATCCTGAATTTTGAGTCTTATTTCAAATAAAGACAATTGAATATACCATTAGATTTTTCAAAGGCAAAATTGCCAATTTTATAAAATATAAACTAATTTGACAAAAATAAATGTTAAAAAACTATTTTTGAATTTTTCAAAATTAAAACTACCCACTAAAAATAAAATTATGTAAAATTGATAAATCTTTTAGATATTTATTTTGTTTATCAAATTAATTCTTATTATATTTTTGGATGATTATCAAGTAATGGGTGATTATTTTTATTTTCATTAAATTAATTTCTATTTTTCCAACATTCAAATATGGTGACAACCTTGATATCATTATTAAACTAATCCATTAAATCAAATAATCCAAAATTAAAAACATTTCATATATTAAATATATCGATTACACATTAAAAGCCTAACAACGATCCATTACATGATCATCATCCATATACATAATAAAAATCAATTTTGTAAAATAAATAAATGTCTAAAAAATTTATCAATTTTACATAATTTTATCTTTGGTAGGTAGAAATAATTTTTCAAAATTTTTTAAAAAAAATCACATTCTTTTTGTCAAATTAGTTTATATTTTATCAAATTGACAATTTTGCCTTTGAAATTAAACAATGGTTTGTTCAATTGTCCTTATTTGAAACAAGATTGAAAATTCAGAGTCAGATGTGTTACAATTAAAAAATCATGGACCAAAGAGACATGACCCCCAGACTATAGGAACTGTTAGTGTAATTTGCCCAATTAAAAATTTAGTGTTGAAATGTTTTGTATCAGATTAAATTTTTAATCCAAATCTTTATTCAAATTTGATGGAAAAAAAAAAAAGTGTAAGTGTTGAAGAAACTATTGAATAAAAAAATTTATTAAATCTGAAAAAAAATTTAATAAAAAGTTTGATTTAATACCATTCAATCCAGCTTTGAATTAGAATTTTTATCAAATTTTTTCACATTCCCGATTTCTGGAAGGACGTACAAGCAGATGTCTTAGAGGTCGTCTAGACATGAATAAAAAAAGTTGTCAAACTTGTTCTTGAGTAGACATCTAAATAGACATCTGAGAGGATCCGAACCAACAGTAATAATTTAAATTTAATGAAAGATGAGAAACTTCCTTCATTTGATGATATTTTTTTATTTTTTTCTCATTTGATATGGGTTTGATGCCAATGTTTGAACATAAAAAGTGAGTCTATTTCATCAAATTTAAATTTAATGAAAAGTCTTAATAAGAATTGGAGGCGATCTAATTGTTGGAAAATTGGTTTATATATGGCTTATTTTGTGCCATCTTTGAGCCCAAAATTGAGTGAGCCTCGAACGTCTTTTGGGGCGGGTCCGAAGAGGTGAAGTGTTCCTTGTCGCGTGGCAAGTCACACGGTGAAGACGGTTCGTCAAAACCATTTATGAGTGAGTGGGAACATGACGTCGTTTTCGGGTTCGTGGAATGGACATTTAAAGTTTTTAATGTGAGTTTCCTTGTGAGGCTTGTCCCACTTTGAAATTTTAAGAGAGTTTTGTTGAGTATATAAGCTCTAGCCTACAACACTTGGGTTGGGCCCCAAGGGGCACCCCAAGTTTGTAGAAGGGAGGAGTTATGGATAAAGTGAACCTTAGCCCAAACCACCACACACGCGCTGTCCGGCCGTGCCAAGCGCGAGTGTGGGTCGGGTCAGTTCTTGTATTAATTTTTTGGACAAAATTCATTTGAATTTTTTCAAAAAATATTGCGGGAATTTAATTCAAATTTGAATTCCAATTTTTGTCTAACATTTAAGTCTCCTCTGTCCGAAATTCCTCTCAGATTCAAACTGAAAAACTGCCCAGCAGATTCGATTTTAATTGCCCAGCAGTTACAGATCTGTTACTTCCGAACAGATTCAAAACCTGGCAGCAAATCTGTTTAAATTTAAAACAGCATCTGTTCAAAATCGGTTTCACACCTGTTCACTTCTTTTGCACCTGTTCGGACAAGACCTTTTTTGGCTATAAATACCTATTGTTCCAGCAGTCTTTGGAATCCGAAAATCAGTCTGCAATTTTCATATTGCTGTCCAGAATTTTCTCCTTTGCATTTTAATCTTCATTCTAGTTTTAGAGATAAATTAAAGAGAGTATAAGAACACAAGGTTCTAGTTCGCCGTACAAATTTGTGTGGAGTGCTACTACAAGTTTGTGAAGATCATTGTATCTTGGGAGACAGACGCCACTCAACCGTAAGTACCGTAGCGGGGCAAATTTGTCTTAAGGATAGAGTGTCACACACTCGACTTGGTCTTTTGATTTTATTTGGTTTAACAAAATAAATTCTGTAAGTTTTATTTTATTTTGTTTGATTTAGTTTCAGTTTATTCTATTTACACAGAAGATTGTTCCAACATGTTTAAGACAGATTCGAATTATTCTGTTTACGAAATTTTTCGTTTGTTTCATTTTCTCTTTCTTCTTTTAAGAAAATTATATGGACAAAGTGAACCTTAGCTCAAACCACCACAAACGCGCTGTCCGGCCGTGCCGAGCGCGGGTGTGGGTCGGGTCAGTTCTTGTATTAATTTTTTGGACAAAATTCATTTGAATTTTTTCAAAAAATATTGCGGGAATTTAATTCAAATTTGAATTCCAATTTTTGTCTAACATTTAAGTCTCCTCTGTCCGAAATTCCTCTCAGATTCAAACTGAAAAACTGCCCAGCAGATTCGATTTTAATTGCCCAGCAGTTACAGATCTGTTACTCCAGAACAGATTCAAAACCTGGCAGCAAATCTGTTTGAATTTAAAACAGCATCTGTTCAAAATCTGTTTCACACCTGTTCACTTCTTTTGCACCTGTTCGGACAAGACCTTTTTTGGCTATTGTTCCAGCAGTCTTTGGAATCCGAAAATCAGTCTGCAATTTTCATATTGCTGTCCAGAATTTTCTCCTTTGCATTTTAATCTTCATTCTAGTTTTAGAGATAAATTAAAGAGAGTATAAGAACACAAGGTTCTAGTTCGCCGTACAAATTTGTGTGGAGTGCTACTACAAGTTTGTGAAGATCATTGTATCCTGGGAGATAAACGTTACTCAATCGTAAGCACCGTAGCAGGGCGAATCTGTCTTAAGGACAGAGTGTCACACACTCGACTTGGTCTTTTAATTTTTATTTGGTTCGACGAAATAAATTCTGCCTTCGTTTGGGAAGTGGGTTTGCTTTTTGGCTTTTTTGACTATATGATCCTGGACTCAAAAGCTTAGTTTGGGAAGGACTTTTGACTTGTTGGCTTTTTTGATTTTTTTGTGAGAGAAGAGTGTAATGATTATGGGGTTCGATGGGATGTTTTGTCTGTTGTGGCTCATGAGCCTATTCTGTCTTTTATGGCTCATTGAGCCAAAAAAACCCAATGAGTCTTTGCCAAACCAACCCGTATAAGTCTTTATTTTATTTTGTTTGATGTAGTTTCTATTTATTTTATTTACACAGAAGATTATTCCAACAAGATCTAATAAATTCTTAAAAAGGTTAAATTACAATAAATTCTTTTAAATTATGACTTACTTGCATTTTATTCTATCGACTTTTAAAATTCAATAGTTAATCATCTCGAAGTTTTATTTTGTTATAGTTACTTTTTTTTGTTAAAATTATGTTAGGGTAATAATACCATTATGATCTCATTTGTACTTAACATTCAAATAACATAGACAAATTGCAAATGTGATCACTATATAAGATATTATTGTCCTAAAAAATTCAATAAGTGTGTCATGTATTTCATACATGATCTAATTTCATTTAAATCTTAGTACAAATAACAAATACTGTTAAGTGTAACAGGATAATTGTGTTTTGAAGTTCAAGGGGATAAAATGCAAATGATTTATAATTTAAGAGGATTGATTATAATTTACCCTTTAAAAAATTGTACATTAAGCATAAAAGTATATAATAAAAAAATCTGTAATATTTTTAAGATTCTATATGAGTTATTTTAAAGAAGAATTTTTAAATTCATATCAATTTAAAATTTATTTGTCAAACTCACAAAAGTGTATTTTCAAAATATGATATCAAACGGAAAGTTTTGTTTTTATTGAAAAAAAAAATTATAGTAAATCAATTAGAAATCTATTATTTTGGGGTTACTTTTATCTTTTCTGGATTTTTTTTAAAATTTTCTGATTTGTCTCGTTAAATAAAATCTAGAAACTTAAATTTTTTTTAAATTTTCAAAAAAGTTTACAAAAATGAAAATAAATTAACAAAAAAAAGTTATCAAAATAGTAAATCACAAATACCCACTTAGTCAAATAATTTTTTTATGCAAAAAAGAAAGAAAAAACTTGAATTTAGAGAGGGGGGAGATTGGATAACATAAAATAGAGTTTTGGGTAAAGAATTAGATATATTTTTGAGAAGTTTCTTTTGGTGTTTGTTGGTTTTGGTGGGCCCTATTTTGTCATCTTGTTGGTTTTGTGGGCAAGGGGTGTGGCTATAAAAAAGCCTATGGCCACAAAAGTTTAAACACCGCTCTGAAACTCTGCACATTTTGCTTATTAAACTTTTGCTTTCTTTAATCAGTATATATTCTTGGAGGGTACTCTGTTGTCTGAGTCTTGAGTGTACTCTGTTAATTAATATATATTCATTTTTAGCATTCGTTAATTATTATTTTTTTTTTAAATTGAGCCATCTGTTTAGTAACGTTTACGTTTTCAGTTTATATTTATAAAAATTTTATAAATTAGTTTTTGTTTATTTTTAAAAAAACATAAACTACAAACGCGTTTGGCTTAGACAAAATATTTAAAAAAATTTAAAAATATAAAAAAGAGTGAGAAATGGCAATTGGAGGCGGGTGGTGATGAGTGGTGGTTGCGGAAGACGGTGGTAGAAAATGATGGCAGGTGGTGGTGGCGGAAGACGGTGGTGGAAAATGGTGGCAGAAGACGGTGGTAGAAAGTGGTGGCAAGTGGCAGGTAGGTGGGTGGGTGGTGGTGGTGGTGGCGGAAGACGGTGGTGGCAAGTGGCGGGTGGTGGCGGCGAAAGACGGTGGTGGAAAGCGGTAACGGGTGGGTGGATGGTGATGGTAGGTGAGGGAGGGAGAGAAGAAAGCAGGCTTTTGATGATGAAATATCCATCTGGGGATTGTGTTTTTCCCAATTCAAGATGGTTTTTCCTGTTGTGAATGTTTTGGGATTGATTTTGTAGCTTGTGGAGTTGGGAATTTGGGCATTTTTTTTCTCTCCTAACTCCATCTAACCTTGGAACAACTTGAGTTTAGAATAGTGTTCACAAACAGACAAAACCTGAATCTACATAATATACAAAAGGAAACTAAACTATCTGAGAAAATGATAGTAGCTGAACTTCAAATTTGACTTTGAACTCAAGTTTCATTTTAAATAGTGGTAATGGGAGTATTGAGTAATATGCATTTGGAATCGAATGATGTGGTTGAATTTTTAGGTATTGGACGTGAGTTGTTATCCTATGCGGTTAGGTTTATAGTACTGCTGACTCTGTTTGGTTTAGAGTTTAGGTTTTAGATCTATTAAGACATGATGTTTGCTTAATGTTTAATAGTGAGTCAATTCAACAAATAAAAGAATAGATAACATGTAGAAAAGAGAGATGTGAAGTACTGGTCCAGAGCCTGTGATCAAAGTAAGCTAGAGCATAGACTTTCGGCCAAGGTGACAGGTCGGAAGGGACAACGAAATGATTAGCAGAGGATATAAGCAGGCATCGAAGACAAGGAAAGGGTTAAGCTTTTCTATCACTAATCTATCTCTACATTTCATCTCTCTTTCTAACTTACTACCACCCAAGGTCTTTCATGAGCATACTGCTCAGATGGGTGTTGTTCTATTTGAGAACATTCTGGTTTAGTGGGAGTTTGTATTTATATTACTGCTTTATGTCAGCCTTGAGTTTTATCTATGTAATTAGATTAATTTCTGCAGAAATGAAATATTCTGTTTATTACGCTCTGTTACGTATTGTGAAGTATTGATCTCAATAAAGTTAAGTAGGACCAGTTGGAAATAGGCATGTATGGATCACATCACATGTAATTTCCATGCTACGCATCCATGATTGATCTATGTCATTTAGCTGTATTAGTATACTTGACCATTGGTGGGTCAAGTTACGATTGATGTAACGAAGACCGCTTTGATCCTATATTAATATAGTTAATGGACAAAATTGTTTGGATACCCTCAAGTTGTGATAACAAATTTTTGAGCTCACTACAGTTAAGCACATTTTTCAGGATACATATGTGGTCCAGTGAGAGATTGTTAGATAATGTCTCAATGGGACCACATAATTAAATGTGGTGTTATCATTTATAAGAAGTCTACAATTTAAGTGATTCAATTTAGTTAATAAGCTTAAGGGTATATGTGTTATGGACCTAATGTGTAGATACTAGTTGTATAATTTCTATTTCTATGAGGGGCAGAAATAGAAATTAAAACATATTGATTAAAGTTGGTTTTCATTCCTTTTGAACTTCCACAACCTTTCAGTTTTGAAAACCAATTACAACCTTTAAAAGGTTATGGTCCCTGTTCCTTCACAGGTGGAAATAAGAACACTGCCATTTTTTTTCCTAAATTCTCTCAAGGAGAAACATAAAGCACCAAAGGGGAAAGGATTAGAATGCAATAGCATAATCAATAACAAAAAGTTCATTGATAATCACGCTTCCGTTTAACCGTTCATCAATGGATTCAGGTATGTCATTCTGTCTTGATTTCTTGATAATACACATGGTAAATGATCCAAAGTGTAAGGTTTATGTTCTGAAATTTATGTTTACAATTTTTTGAAATTCCATTTTGAAAATATAATTTTATGATGACATGAACTTCACTAAGATATATTATATTTTTAACATGCAATTTCAACGGAAATTACATGTTAAAAATATGATTTTCAATTTCAAATCATATTTTTAAGATGCGATTTCAAAAAGTAAGTTAGTTTTTCAAATAGTTTAAAAAGTGGATCAATTTTCTAAATTATATTTTTTTAGATTATTAAAAAAAAACACCAACTACTGTTGTTTTTTACAATTTAAATTCATGGTTTTTTATAAAAAAATTATTAGAAGGGAGAGAAAGAGAATAGGGAAATAGATTATTAAACTTCGTTTGACTTTAAGTGTTTTTATTATTATGAGAAAAAAATAAAATAATTATAATTTAAATATACTATTTTATTTTATTAATTTATTTAATCTATCTTACCTTTGAATAGTTTTTTTCAGTCCCAACCGCAACATAGTTATTGATTGAGCGTGATGCAAAAGTTCCTATCAAAGGCCTTATCAACTTCTGTTGTTTTTTTTTATTAATGGGAGAGAAAGGGGATAGAAAAATAGATAATTAGACTTTGGCAAAGTTTGGGAAGTTCAAAATAATTCATCTTTTTATCTTTTTTTCATCACATCACTTCTCTATTTTTCTGCATATTTTTTCGTAAAAAGACAAAAAATGCACTTATTTAGGTCATCCCAAATAACCCATTTGTTTGACATTTCTACACCAGTCATATTGATCGGGTAGTTTATATAGTTACTTATTCAGTAGGCAAATAGCCCATCTTAGGTTAAAATAGTCAATAAAATAAATAGTATTATTATTTAAAATTAAAATTTTAATTTAATTTTTAAACTAAATAATATGATAATTAATTAGAATGTTAAAAATAACATCATTTCTAATATATTTTTTAATTATTAGCTAACTATATCACTTACATATTATTTTTTAAATTTGACTTACCCACATTAGATTTAGGGTTGGTTTGGGATGTTTTAAAAAAGTGCATTTTTTGACTTATTGGTTTATATGGGTTGAGTTTGGGTTGGGTTTGATGTGATGTGTTAGAGAGATGATGTGTTAGAGAGATGATGTGATTTAAATAAGATGATGTGATTTAAATAAGATAGTGACTTTTTGACTTTTTGTATTATTTAGGTCATGCCAAACTTGGCCTTAGTAAACGGATTTACAAAATAGACTTATATATCATTTGAGTAATGTTAGACATCCAAAATATTCTATCAAAAGTTTTACCAAATGTCTAACATGGGTGTGAGACCACCCACATTGTGTGGGTCCCACACCCATGTGAGACATTTAGTAAAACTTTTAATAGAATATTTGGAATATCTTGGGGCCTCTAGCATTTTTGATATCATTTATAAATGGTAATGTTAGAAATATTAAATTTTGTATTAAATAAATGACTAAATGCCTCACATGGGTGTGGAATTCATAATTTTGTAAACTCCATACCTTTATGTGAAATATTTGATCATTTATTTAGTAAAAAATTAGGAACCTAAAATATTTTTCTTTTTTAAAACAACACACGAAATCCCATCATTTTCTTTACCTTTTTACACGTTGTTTTATAAAAAAATTAAATAACCAACTAAAATAATATATTCCTAACCACGGCCATGAGTTTGATTTCTCTTATTTATGGGTAAGTTATGACGTGAACTGTGGGAGAATAAATTTAGTAACCATCCCAACAATCAAACAACAAGAACAGCAATCCAAAATTAATGGTAATATGAGAAGAATAGCATCAGAACCACGATTGACAAAAGGACGAGAATACCAATCACAATAGTCAGTGCCAACTATCATCTTGATATGACAATTTTTTACTGGATAGTTATTCAACTAACCTATAGAAGAGTCTAACGCTTATACTAAGGACCTCTAATAAGTCCAATATTTTGGTGAAAATCCCTAATGATGATAAAAATGCCCCATCATCGTCGGATAACAAAGAATAATGGTAACTGTTAGGTTTTTTATCTTGACAATTTTATTTGACAAAATTTCTTTCAGTTATAATTTTATTTGTTCTATTATTTCAGTGAAACTATGAGTATTTAGAGGCGAATCCAATTCAAATTGTGCCAATGTAGAGGAGTTTGTGATCTTAATCATATCATGTCTGCCACTTTGCTGACTATGTCAGGGATCGAACTACTCAGTCGGCTCATGGGGGTCCAGGGAGGAGTGCCCAGACAGGGTCGAGAGGCAGGGCCCCTAAAGTAAAAAGCAAAATTGTAGTTAAAGTTATTTTTTCGCTTGAGCAGCCATTACTGTGCTCGAGCAGTTATCGTGACCTTTCAGAAGTTTCACTCGTCTGTAAAAGTACTAGGAATTGTATTTTTCAACTCGAGCAGCCTTTCCTATGCTCGAGCATAGATCTGTGTTCTGAAACATGCGTTTTAGTCAGACCGCTCGAGCGTTAATTCTTGCGCTGGAGCGGAGATTACAAATCTGTTTGTTATAAAAGCTGCAGTTCAGTCAAGTTTTAGGATACGGCTTCTACATCTTCTTCTTGGATATTAAGATTTTCTTCTGGAGCTTCTTTGCTTATTCCCTTTGATATCTATGAGAGTTTAATCATGAATTGAGTGGATTATATCAAAGGATTTGTTTAGTTTGTTTTATTCACAAAAGAGAGAGTGGTTCTTCGGTGGATTCCGTAGAACTTGAGTCTGATGCTTTGGTGGATTCCGAAGTAGCTCATCGTCGTGGATTCAACATCGGCGGTGTGGATTCAACGTTGGGTAAGACAATTTCGAAGTAAAGACGAGGTTGGAATAGGCACATAGAGGTCGGTTCGATTTGGACGTGGATTCGTTAGGTAATTGAGAGTACTTGTATAATTCCTTTGTGTCTTTTTAGTGGATTATTTTGTAACTTTTGTCCATAATTTTTTATTACAATTGAAGGAACTCCAATTGTAATTTTTTTTCGTTAAATCGTTGTATTAATTTGTCTTTAATTATTTTATTGAAATTGTTATTTATTGATTAAAATCAATATATAATCACAAATAAACATGTCGGAAATTTTAGATTTTTCAGTAACAACAGCAAGTTATGGTACATGAGGCAAGACTCGGGTAGGGCATAATCATGACGTCAAAGGACATTATGTTAAGCAAAACTCTACACTTATTGCACGCTTCTTCTTCAATTGATAACAGATATGACTTAATTCTGTGTTACTCTATTTGTTTGTTACATATGCAGAAACTCGATTTGAACCTGAAGCGTGTATAGAAAAAAGAAAATAAGAGAGAGAAAAAGAAATATATTCCACCACATAAACCTTTTATCATTTTTTATTTGTTGAGCTGATGAAAAATTCTTACATGGCACTCATATGGTCTGTTTTTAAGAGCAATGGAGGAATTTTGTCACTCTTCCCTTCCAATTACGCTGAACAATTCCTTAGCACCTCTATTTCTATCCGCCCCTATTTCTACTCTACCTCTCGCTTTCTAAAACTTTCTGGAAATTAGATCATCGGCCATTTTTTTTCTAATGATTAACAATTTTATCTCTCCAATTTCTCAGGTCTACCTACCTATAAGAATTTGGTATGTTGTTTGTTGAAGTGTCTAGTCATTGCTAGTCACTGCTAGTCACTTAATGTGTAATGTTCCAAAATAATAACAATAATTATGATTTTCAATGAAAAAATAGAAGATTATATATAATTAACCTTTCATTAATATTCTATTATCATACAAAAAATAACATATTGATTGGAGCCTGAATATTACATTTTTAACTTCTTAAAATATATTTTATTAGTCTATTTATTTTTACTATTTTATAGTTTTACATATTTTTTTGTATTTTTATATATTTTAAGTGTTTGTATAAAAATTAGTATAAATAATACATTTTATATATTATATGTATGGAAAAGAAATAAACCTTCTCGTATAATCCTGTTGATCAAGTCTGCGCTCCCCCATACGACGTCGCTTTATTCCCTGAAAATACAAACGTGAGCTAGCCGGCGAGTGCGCGCCGGATACCTCTCCGATGCCTAAGTCAGCAAAATAGACAAATAGACAAAAGCTTTGTGTATTCAAGAATCAAAGTTGTGTTACCTCTCCATAGGTGATGTTATGAGCTCTTATAGGTTCCACGTGGCACAATCCTAGTAGGACTCTTACTCCTCCATGTAGAGTCCTCCTAGAAATCACATTCCTAAAAGATAATACTTATCCTTCAACACCCCCCTCACTGCTTAAACCAAGTGAGATGGTTTTACCTTGGTCGGATGTCAATACGACCGGGATAACATGGCCATGCTAAAGCCGCAGAATAGATCGAGCTCCACCTAGCTCGGTTCTTCCTTTCACTGCGTGTACCTTGGTTTCTTCTGTACAAACCATACTAATCCATAGTGTGCTTAGGTCGTGCTAACGAATCGCTAGGTCTGACAGAGCTAACTGCATTATGCTACAACCGGGCTAACTCTGAATGTGGTGACCGGGCTATCCGCAAAACTCTCCTGGACCGGGATAACAATAAGGCTTTCTAAGATCGGGCTAACTCCAAGACTCTCTTGGACCGGGCTAACGCCAAGGCCCTTTTACTCCGCCCTTCTTACTGTGGCCCACAGTGGCCTATTACCTAGCTCGGTCCAATTTATATATAAATTACCCTCTCAATTGCCCCTTAATTCCATCTGTATAGCATGACAGGGATTACCTTTTTACCAGCCGAGCTAAAAAAATTTTTAGCCTACCAACCGAGCTAAATTCTTTAGCTTTACAGCCGAGCTAAATTCACACCGGGCTCTATCTGTCCGGTTAAAACGTCTCTTCAATCACAGCAACTGAATCGCTTCTCATTCCAAGGACACGTGGCACACTCTGATTGGCCCAATGTAGCTGTCACGCCATCTTCGTATCTTGCAAAATTTTGAACAGTCCCGCTCTTTTTGTCATTCCCTCTACACAAAACAAACCCTTTTGTTTTTGGGTCTTTCACTTCACTTGCACTATTCTCCTTCTCTCTCTCCTGTTTCTGATCTTCCATTGCTCCTCAAACTTGCAACTGCAAAGCTCCTGAATCCTTCCAGTGTCGTTTCCAACTTCCAGTTCCTTCCTTTTCATTTGGTAAGCTACACAGATATGTTCTATTTTTCTTGTTTTCGCACTTGTTTAATCCACAACATATTGTTTGTGTTTTTGCAAAACACATGTTTCCCATTTTTGTTCTGCCTCGTGTTTGCTAAGAAAGAACCTTGTAAGAACCATTTGTATTTACGAAATAATCTGCAGAACATTGCATTTGATCCAAAATCACCATGTAACCGAACTAGGAGGTTGTTTGTAGTTGATGTCAGTCTAGCCAGACTAACCAACCGGACTAACACTTTGCGCTATACTAGTAGTTTCAACAAGTCAAACCATCTTTTGATTCAATTTAGCCGAGCTATCGAACCGTACTAGGTCTGCGCAATAGTGTGCTTGAATGCCTTAACCACGACCGAGCTACAGCTTGGGGCTAAACCAGCCCTTATAGTTCGAACCGAACTAAGAACGCTGCCCCTAGAGGCTCAACCGGGCTAAAAACCGCCTACTCAAACCGAGCTAAGATCCGTAGCATTTCACCTAGCCGTGCTAGGTCTTCAATTATCTTGCATTTGTTTCTTTTAGCACGGTCCAATCGATCTGTGCTTAACACCTTTGTTTCTCACTTTGCAGACTTAGGCTGTCCAGGCACTCCTTTGAGCGCTCGACCGAGCTACTCAGCATCACCCTTTGATCGAGCTAACATCCCAGTTTAATTTATTCATAACTTAAACCATAAATGAGAAAGTATAGGTTCTTAGTTAACTCACCAGGTGCCATGGCCGAATTCCGAAAAGATTATAACATCCCTGATGATGTCCATCTCACCCTAGCCGACCTGGATATCATACCATGGGGAAAACACGGCTTCATTCCCTTTACCCTGCTGTCCATAGTAGAGACCGGACTAAGATTCCCTGTACAGCCTCTTCTCTATGAATTCCTTAGGCAGACCAACCTTTGCCCAACCCAACTTTCTACCAATTCTTATCGTATAATAAATGGTATTGCCGAGCTAAACCGCCGGGCTGGCCTTAATCTCGGTTTAGCCGAGCTGTTCCATCAATATTCTATAGGCTCCGCCGAAGATGGATGGGTCTACTATTTAAGAATAAGACGCCGACGTGAAAAGATAATAAAGGATACCCCGGATAAAGACATAAATGACGATGACTTCCTCTGGGTGTCTGGGAATTTTGAGGACTACCAAGCCCAGATCCCTGGCGACAGAATAAATTGGAACAAGGGTGTAGCTGGTAGGGTTACCTCGGCTCCATTTGTATACTGTCTTTTACTCTGGTTTTCACTTCTGGAACCGAACTAACTTTTGTTGTTCTCTTTTTTTTACAGATTTGAACTTTCTTAAGTCCCAATACAACGACCCCAACTTGAATATATTTCGCGCCGCCCTGCGATATCCCAATCGAAGTTGGACCAAGCTATTGGACTTTCAGCCGACCTACCGATATAGTGGCAAACGGAAGACCAAGGTAACTGACTTCTTATTGGAAGCCTCTCCTGAACCGGACCCAAACTTGCCCCAAATCAGATTGATCCCCTTAACCGCTGAGCAAGTGATGGCCAAAAAACGAGCTGTGAGGGCCCTTTTGACCGAAACACACCAAGCCGAGGTACCACCAGCAAGCCTACTCCAAGAGACCGTGGTGGCCTTACCGACGCATCAACCCTCTTCATCTCGTCCAAACAAGCGTGCTCGGACTTCCATGACTGAGCCACGTCTTGTTGATGAAGAGGATACCATTCCTCCACCAATCCCTCTACGAAGCCCACAACCGGACCGCTCTTACCGAGCTAACTCTTCCAAGTGGGCTCCAAAAATCACTTTTCAGAATTGTGCTATATAGGATACTGACTCAGTGGTCGCTGAAAAAGATCACCTAATGGCCTTTAATCTGGCCAAAAGTGTTTGCCTTCCACCTGACATGGAGCACCACGACCACCTAACCGAGCTAAAGGCACTTCGCTCATCCACAAAATCCATGGTGCTGGTAAGTAGCTCTCTTGCTTATCTTTCAAATTCTTACAACTTTCTGCTCGGTCGTATGTAAAAAAGTTTCTTTCCATCCCTTTGTAGGCCATACAAAAGAACCATATCGCTCATAAGCGAGTGTTGATGATCGGAATGTGGATCGCCGAAATAGAGAAAGGGGGTTAAGGCTAGGGTTTTAAAGGTGTTGTGAGAGGGATAGGAAGGGTTGAGGAGTATTTATATATATTAGAGAGGGTGTCGACCCTCGAAAAGAGAGGTGTTGACCCTTCGAATATGAAAGGATCGCGCGGCAAGCCCTTAGGCAGCGAACATGTGTCGACCTTTAGGAACTGGGGATCGACACTAAAAAGTAATGCCCTCAAAAACATTAGGTGTCGACACCTTCGAAGAGAGCTGCTGACCCTGAAAAGGCAGTGAACCAAAAACTGAGTGGTGTCGACACCAAGGAAGACGGCTATCGACCCTTGGTAATGAAAAACACAGGGCTGATTCATAGGGTGTCGACCCTATGGAGTAGGGGGTTGACCCTTAGGGGTCCCGAAGAGCAAAAAAAAAAAAATTGCAAATCACAACAAATTTCACAAGGAAGTATAATAATATATAGGAACCATCATATAGGAATATTTAACATGCCAAGCTCAGTTCGTATAAGGTACAATTGTTTTTCATTGAGAGGCTTGGTAAAGATATCGACTAGTTGTTGGCTTGTAGGCACAAATTCGAGTTCAATGTCACCTTTAAGTACATAATCTCGTAGAAAGTGGGGCCTTATTTCAATGTGTTTAGTGCGTGAGTGTCACGACCCAAACCCGCCCCTATGGGTTTCAGCACCGTTTAACCGGCCAGTAATCCCTGAGATTACCGAGAGGCCTGCTTAATTACGGTACATACAGAAATTAGAACAGAACAAGTTACCACGTAGGGCCTGGCGAAGCAATTACAAGTAAAAATAACACAAATGTCCAATAGCTCAATGTATGACACGTCTGCCTATGCCACAACAAAGGACTTTCCTGCACCTCTTAAACAATAATATAACACATAGCTGAACCCCCGAACAGTATGTACAACAGCTTTATTAATCAATTCTAGATGGGAGCCTAATCCCTATTAAAACAGTTTACAGTAACCAGTCTATACAAGTTAACAAAACAGTATACAGAGGCAGACGGGAGAAATTAAAGACACACCCCTAACCAAATAGAACTTGAACAGCGCTCGAAAACACCTCGCACATGCAGCGACACACAAATGTAATGCGTCTTGGCGTGCAGAACAAACGCTGAGAAAGCCCCCCCACCCCCCCACATAATAAATACAAAATTACACAGACTACAAACAAAACTTCGAATCAATAAAATCATCAACACCAAAAAAATAAGCCTCAACCCCTCATAAATTTTTTATTTTAAAAAAAACAAAAAAAACAAAAAGAAAAATAAATAAAAAAAAAAAAATCTGCCCCCCCCCGACGCTTTTCCACTAGCCGAATAGGCTACAGGTGGCCTGTACACCCTTAAACTAATCATATAATGAGCAAATAAGCCTAAAGTTCCAACAGTGAATAAACCATCAATGAACGTAAGAAGTTTTAGATGAATCAATGTCCTAATACAAAGTGAAGGACGAAAACCAGTTCATGTAAATCAGTACTTTCAGTTTCACAATACTGAACACCGCTATCAGATCATAACAGTACAGTCATATGTGTAATCATCCATTAGCACATAACAGATACAGATAAACAGTAGCTTAGGTCCTCTGCAAGAACCTCAAATAACCAATCACCGAAAAGATCAATGATGGCCACTCTACATCTAGTTAAACAGTTAGTTGGTTTCTAATCGACAGGGAACCGACAAGAGATCTCATACTTGTAAACACAGTAACAATCAGTAACCAAATGTTGGACTAAGGATGCCATAATACAGTTCCAGAATACGGACATACTATTATTCTATAACAAGTATCATATTCAGCAAACTAGTACAGTCAATTGTTTCAGTAAGATAATCAATTCTGCTTGATACATATCACTTTACACAGTTGTTACTCACACGACGTGTGGGCCCGTACAGTTAGGGCTCTAGAGCGCGTACCCCCAGTCAGCCAACACCCTACATAGTATACAAAATTGAACAACACACTATAGTCTTACACAGTTGGGAAAGTAATAACTTAATTCCCTATCTTTGACTCTGGTGGTTTACTACATCTTATTATCCTCATTTTAAGTATGCTCTTAAAACTAAGGCTCTAAGAATGTCCTAAGATGAACAATTTGAAGAGACTCTGCAAAAAGGACCTCGCACTTTAAAAGCTATTTTCACGAAAACACAGACGTGGTTCCATGCCGCACATTACTTAACTCGAACGTCGATTACTCCGCCCTTTCGAGACCAGGAGAAATGCAGACAAAGGTTTGCCGCCAACGAGAGCCAGGATTAGATAACTCCTGAGCGTACTGTGCAAAAAGATCAAAAAGCATAAACTGGACTAGGTAGACACCAATTCACGCCCGATTGGGCGACCTATCGACATCTATGCCACACAAACCGAGCTCGAGTGTAAGATCACAACGGCGTTCCCACCGCCTTCGAGCGTCACAAATTTAGCCACCCGCACTGAGCGGACATCAAAACAGTGCAAATATACTGAGAGCACGAATTTCACCGCACAGGTCGAGCGCCAGACGTTACCCCGCTCAGAGCGTGAGTTCAAAATCTAGGAATTCCCAAATTTGAAACCTCAAGCTCAAAATTCCAACTTTTCAAGCATTTTTAATTACACATTCCTTTGGGACCCAATTTCCGCTGGAATAAACTACTTCAAAACCTTCAATAGTTTAACATGATTCCATAAAGCTCAACTTTGTAAAATTCAAGGCCCAAAAATTGTGAGGAATTAACCATGTTTCAAACTCATATTTTCACAATCCATGACAAGATGAACATGCAACTGTGTCGAGTGAAGTTAAACAAAACTGTACAAGCCTCAAATACAGCTCTATTAGCCTATATCTTCAAAGACAAGATTGAATTCATGGAACTTAACATAAATATGGAGCATGCATGCGACAATTTCCATGGAATCAAACTCAAATATTTCAATAATATAGCATGCACTGCAACATATTGAGCTCTAATTCAATCACTATTTGAAACCAATCAGCTCTTGGGAGATCACATAAAGACCCTCATAATCATAGCAAGAATCAACTTAAGATCACAACTTTACAGAGGACTTGAACATTCTTTGGTGACCTAGTGTCTTCAATTTACAGATGTTGATAGAAGTCAATTAGGCAAAATCTACCACAATTTTAATACTCAAGTCTCAAGCAAAACACAAAGAACGAATTCAATTCCTACTCCCTCTCTCTCTCTTTGCTCGGCTAAGGCAAGGGAAATGATGCTGGAATTTGAAATGCTTTGCCTAAGTGTTATAATAAGGCCAAACTATAGTTCATGAAGTGGCCCACTCACAATTGGCAAGTTGTAGATAAGTGCCTAACTCTTTATATTAGCTATAACTAATCTAGTTTAATCACACTAAATCATAATTTCAGATAAATTATGCCATAAACACATAAATTTCTGACGATACATAAACACCAAATCGATCTTCCGGCTTTTCGTGCTTGCCCCATAAAGGCTCTTCAATGGTATTCATAAACATAAAAACATGAACACTGATAATGGCATTTAAACAGATACAGTTCAGACATCAATCAGTTCATGATTCAGTCAGTCAGTTCAGTATTTCAATCAGTTCAATTTACTTTTCATAATCTAGTCTCAGTTTTAGCCACGTAAATCGCGTAGTTTATCGGTTAGACAGTGCGTGTGAAGCGTTGTTACAGTTCTCCCCTCCTTTAAAGAGGAGTTTATAGTCCTCTAAACTCGAGTTACCTTCGTTTTGCCGTATTAGGAAGAAGAAACAGGATTCAGTAGGAAACAGTTTAGGGATATCCTGTAGCCATGTCATCTTCCTTTCCCAAAGTGGATCAATTACCACGCACACCATGTTTTTGTCAATCGACTTTCACTCAATGGGATCATCTTTGTTTCTCAACTTCTTTGATCCCATCTAAATTACATCTGATATTAGAGGTCGCTTTCCCTCGTAAGTGTTAGTCATCACTCAGCACTTACACGAGTGAGGCCTCTATCACATGATAAGGATCCCGGAGGTAATCCCTCAACATAGAAATGTTGAAAGATTCGTGCATAATGCTTCTATTTCAAGAAGGTAAGCGCAACTTGATACGCCATCGGATTGATTTCTCAATAATCTCATACGGTCTGACATATTCTTGGCGCTTAACTTTGCCCTTTGACTCCAAAACGAGTCTGGCCTTTTCATCTGGTGTCACTTTCACAAAAACGCTGATCACCATAACTTCATATTCTCTAATCTCGGTCTATCTGACATCACGTTTCTAACTTTTCTAGTCTGCTCATATGCGGTTTTCTTAGTCTCTGTTGATATCAGTTTCACTTTTCTCAGTCGTTTTTATATATCAAATCTCTGGGACTCAAGCAAAGGCCATTCCAACTTTTTCTGACAAGCAAACCGGAGACTACATTTTCTTCCATACAATGCCTTCTCGCAGAAGGCGAGCCATACCAATACTTGAATGATAACTCTCTGTTGTTGCTAGTGGCAAATTCGGAAGGGCAATATGGCTTTCCCAGTTTCCCTGAAAATCAAAGGACACATCAATTTCTCAAGTTAAATCACCATCACTAGAGTTCTGGATATTGGTCTCTTTCCTGACTAGCCCATACTGTTAGAGGATGATAAGCACTACTCAAGTTTTTTCAATTCAAGAGCCCAATGGCATGTCTCTGTAAGTCTTTGCCAACAATCTCGTATTGTAAACTGTCGAATCCCTGTAGAAACAATGGACACAGCACTCCATTGCAGTTCTAAACAATATTTATCAATTATTAGGTATATGCCAATTTTGTCCGCCATTATTAAATTGTTATAACTTTACAGGTAAGAAGTTGATTGCAGGGAGTTTAGAGTCAAGCTCTTAATCAACAAAATAACCCAAATTGAGTCCATACCTTTACTTGGGAGTGATGGCAAATCCCAATCAATAAAAATCATGGTGATATATTCCCATTTCCACTCCGGTATGGGTAAGGGCTACAATAAGCCTGCGAGTCGTTGTATGTTCGGCTTTAACTTGTGGCAATTGGAAAGATACATTTCGCATACAAAATCACCAGCAATTTCTGTTCTCTATTCCCGGCCACCTAAAAATTTCAAATTTCAAATCTACTGGTACATTTTCGTGTCCTGGATTGGCCATAGAACAGTTTGACATTGTGGCCTTCTTGCAGAACTCTTCTTTTTAGTTTAGTGTCATTCGGTAACTACAGCTTCTTGAAATTTCCTAGTTACATTATTTTCAATTTGAATAACCTCGGTCTTGGTTTAGTTTCTCTTTTCTTCGGAGATCTTCTTCAGAAGTCATCTGATTGTTGTTTCTCTTTAATTCCTTCAATCTGAGTGCCGATCGAGCAGAAATAGCAGCATATATGTTACCATTTGTTCTACGTAAAACAATTCTCAATTTCATGATTTTTCACGGCAAAGCCACAATTGGGACAATTCTTTTTTGCCCCCGAGTGAAGTCAACAAGCAGTAATTTCCAATCGGAAATATTCCGGTAAAGAAACCTCAGATGCATTATGGCAAACACAGGTGTTGGCTTTATCTCCGGTTGGAACACACACACTCGGTACAACATTAGGAATCATTGTCTTTTAATTAGTTCAGCCATCTCCACGCATCGTCTAATGTTCAGTTCTATTCTGAGTGCTTGGAAGAAGTTATTTCAGATTCTTGTGATTTGCTATTACCCTCACATGCTGCCCCACTATAGATAGTCGACTGCCAGCAAATTTCACATCAACATGACAAATCACAACTAGACCGGCAAGTTCCAAGTCATGGTTGGGTAATTCTTTTTCGTAGCTATAAGTTCCTGGTCTTACAGTGTGTCGGGATATCAGCTTTAAGGCAATAACTTCTTCCCATTCCTGCATTTAAAACAACATCCAATTAAGCCCTTATCCTGTAGATCACACTAAATACAAAGTATAAAAACAACATCCGTAACCTGAAGGTAGAATGTGGTAAAGAATTGGTGCAGGTTTACAAGTCGAAGTTTGTCCAACTATAATTGTATGTGACTCCACTTATTGGTCAGATCCAGTCAAATGTTTATATCTACCTATTGAGGTGTAACTGAGTCAAAAATAGTGGTAAGCTAATTTTATGGAAGGACAAATCTATTGACAAATCTTTGGTTACATAGTCCCAAGTAACCACAAAAAAGCTTCGGACTTCTGTCACATTTATGTTGGGTCTTGATAGGCCACGTTTAATCTTAACCGCTCAACTTTTCTGATGGAATCAACTGAAATTCCTATCTTTGCTTATTCAACATGCACCACAAAAAATTATATAACTATGATTCAAGCCAAAATTCACATTTAGACAGATTTAGCATATTGTTTTTCTCTTAGGGTCTGTAGCGGCAGAGTCTCAGATGCAATGTCATGTGTCTTCTTATAACTTTTGGTGTTAAATCAGTTGTGATGTATTAATGGTAAATTACAACAATAAAGTCATCAATTGGCTATGGTTTAGAAGATTCTTGTTATGAGGTCCACTAAATGCAGGATGGCTGCATTTTGGTAACTCCTAAAAAATAGCATAACTGAAAAAATTCGTAATGTCCATACCTCGTTCGATAAAAGCAGTTTTTGTTCTCAAATGTGGTCTTCTGGTTTAACTTTCAACTGATGGTATTTGAATCTTGAGGTCACGATCTCTCATAGAGCAACACTATTTAGAGACACCCGTATAACTGATCAAATAAGTCAATCCAATACGTAAAAAATGGAATCCACATCGCAATGGTGATATTTATTTTTCACAGTTGACCTTGTTCTAGTTCACACGATGGATCAGTCAATACATAGTGACTCTTAGATGAGCCGTAGTATTCTTTCTTTTTTTCACAAACAAAACAGTCGCCCACGGTGTTGAAAGTACTGGGCCTAGATGACTTCTTATCTAACAGTTCCCGCAGTATGCACTTTCAATTCTTTACTAATTCAAGTCGGAGCCATTCGGTAAGGAGCTTTTCTAGTAATTGGCTGTGACAGGTACCGGAATCACATCAACTGCGTGTTAATTCAATCTCTTGTCAATCAAAAAATCCTTGCAGATTATCTGGAAAATAAGTCTGGGAAATTCTCACATCATATTAAATAATCCTAAAACCCAAAAATATAAAATACCAACATATTTGAAAATACACCATACAACAGAAAACAACCAGTTTTAAAGCTCAAATACACAACTGACCTACCAAAAAAAGCCAAAGAATTAATGGGTCACACATACACAAAACTTTCAAGCAAACCCAGTTACCACCCAAACCCATTCATACGTCACAATAAAATATAACGATACCTACATAACTTAAAAACTCATTACAAAAATAACTACAAAAAGAACACAAATCCGTTCTCAAAGTCAAAAAAAAATTATAAACAAACAACTAAAAACAATAAAGCTTGAGGAGCAAAACTACCAACCGGTTAAAAATAAATAAAATAATAATCAACACTCAAAATAGACCAAAATTAACTCTTCCATATATCCAAAAAACTCACCAACTCCCATTCCATTAAAAACTCACCAGCCAAAAAACGAAATCGAACAACCCCAATCATGAAAAGTATAAGCCTGACTATGGGGACATCAAAATACTGTTCAACTCATTCAGCACTGATCTTTATCCAGTCACGACTACGATTCAATACAGCAACACAGAGTTACCCTTACATTGCCTCCATGAGCCTTTACATCAATTTACAAGACTTTGCTGGTCGTCTTGAAAATCATGAGCAATGCGTAACTCACGGGGGATGAGGTCTACTTACTCCAACTATGTCCCTATGATTTAAACACAAATTGTACGGCTAAACCCGACTAGGGACCCTTTTTATGAGTGGCAGAAAGAATAAAATCCACTGATGCACCTTAGTTTTATACAGTTAATACGAGCACTGACACTATTTTATTACTAGTAAACCAGTCCATCCACCAAATATTACATCAAATGGTCAATATATCAGCTTTGGGGCAGTAAATCAATATACAGATGTGCACACCAACATATAATAATTTCATCTACAGTAGATGATTTTCTCTTGGGGTACAATATATGACACCAGTCTTAATGGATCCCTTCCCAACCGGGTTTGAATGGATACAGCTAATAGATAATATCATGGGTGTCTTACATTGTCATTCAGTTCTTTCGCAAAAATGCATGGCGAACTACAAATTGTATTATTGATATCGTGTGAGGACCCCGAATCAATCAGTACATAAGCATTTGATGTCATCAATATAAGAGAGAATTACCTAACACAACCAGGAGTCTCCGAGTTATCGCACATTCTCTCTTGCAAATTATGGTATGAGGGTGAACAATCGGCCTTGCGTCAAGCGTCTACAAAAAGTTCTAAAAACCCGAGGTTCTCTTAGCATTTCGGGGTTTTTGGTTTTGCGGAGAAATACAATTAAACCCTGCAACAGTGATGCTCCACGCTTGGATATAGCGCTTATAGTTAACTAATAGTTGAATAGAGCATAAACAGCGTGGCAGTCTTTAAAACCATGTGTGCTCACCTTTGTCACACTACTAGCCAACAGGGCTACCAGAAATATTTTCGTAACACGAACCCCTTTGTGCTTACCTCTGCCCCACTTAGAATTAGGGGATGGTATGAATAAAAATACTCCTTTAGGTTGAAGAGCTAAAGATTGTTATCCCCGTATCTCTGTTTCTTTGTTCATATGGGTGATGATATTTGTTGAGTTTAATGCATGCCTATATCTGAATTTTTAAAACCCTATAGCTTTTTACACACGCCAATATTCAAAAGCTAGTGATTGTTTCTCAAGTTATTCAGTGCACATGGATGTTCTCGATTTCAGCCATCAAGGTCTAGGGTCTCAAGAACATTTACCATAATTCAGTTGCTTCAAATAACATATATTTTATGTCCATGACAGCTCTCTATTTCAACATTACACAGGCCATTTCAAACTTTCTGTGCCTCTTATAATCAGTGTTTCCAACCACGGTGTGGGTGCATAATCTAGCAAAGTCGGCTGATACTTTGTTTATTCAATAGGTCTACAAAGTACCAACTCCTAGCCAAACGGACTCTATATAGTGACCCTATCTCTCAAGCTGTTCCAAATTCATAAACAGTTAACATATTTCTGTCACTCAACTGACACACTGAGGGAAACAGTACTTTATACAAAGAAAGGGCATCACTTTCATTGAAATTTGTGAGTCCCAAAGTCAATGTACACGTGTCTCATCATGCGGTTTTGTCGCGATATTGTGGCATCCACAAACCTTC
>NW_021030455.1:455892-486732 GCF_004153795.1 Camellia sinensis
GCCTTGCATGTCTCTTTAATGCTTTGAAAGCATGTGTTGCAATGCTCCATGTTTTGGTCATGGTGTATGCCTTTGTATTTGGGCCACTTAGATGCCATCTAAGGAGTCCTTTGGCCTTGATGGCTTCTCCATTTAGGTCTGGATCAAAATTTTCACTTCTGATTGTAGGGAGGCCGACTTCCAATGGGATTACTGCTTCCATGCCATAGGCCAAGGAAAAAGGTGTTTCCCCAGTAGATCGATGAGGTGTGGTACGGTAAGCGCATAAAACATGAGGGAGCTCTTCAGCCCACTTGCCCTTTGCTTTTTCTAGCCTTTTCTTCAATCCATCAAAGACAACTTTGTTTGATGCTTCTGCTTGGCCGTTTGCTTGGGGGTAAGCCGGTGTAGAATTGTAGAACTCTATCTTGTACTTTTCACAAAAGCCTCTAAAAATTTTGCCATCGAACTGGGTGCCATTGTCTGATATTAGAGCTTTTGGTATGCCGAACCGAGTAATGATATTCTGCCAGATGAACTTCTTCACATCTTTCTCCTTTATTGATGCTAGTGCTTCTGCCTCCACCCATTTTGTGAAGTAGTCTGTTGCTGCTAGAAAGAACTTCCTATTGTCGGGTGCTGTTGGGAGTGGCCCTACTATGTCCAAGCCCCACATTGCAAACGACCATGGGCTAGTTAATGGTAGAAGTTCTCTGGCTAGCTGATGTATTTGGTGTGCGAACTTCTGACATTTCTCGCACCTCTTTACATACTTCTCTGAATTTGCTTACATGTATGGCCACCAATATCCTTGCGAAATGGCTCTGTAAGGTAATTATCTTCCTCCTTGGTGGCTTCCACATACGTCTTCGTATATCTCGAACAAGAATGCTTCAACTTTGCTAGGATGGACACACTTTAGATAAGGTCCTTTGAAGGATTTCTTGTACAAGGCCATTGATGGAGAGAGCCAAAATCGATGCGACTTTGCTCTGATTTTGTTGGACTCTTTCTTCTCTTCCGGTAGGAGGCCGTCTTTTAAGAATGCTATGATGGGATCCATTCATGAAAGGCCTAGTTCGGCGCAACATACTTCTTCTACTTTAGGTTCTTCAATGCTTGGTCTTGGTAAGTAGTCAATCAGTAATGGATGTGGGACGAATGTATCTGCCATTTAAGCAAAGCCTGCTAATTCATCCGGTCTACTGTTCTCTTTCCTACCAATCTGTTCTATCCGCACTACTTCAAATTTCTTGATCTCTTTGCTGACTAATTCTTAGTACTTAGCCATCATGTCGTCTTCTGCCTCATAGTCACCTGAAATTTGGTTTACCACCAGTTGTGAGTCACTGTAAACCATTAGCTCAGTGGCCTTCATGTAGGATGCTAATTTCAGTCCTGCTAAAAGTGCTTCATATTCTGCCTTGTTGTTTGATGCTGGGAAGCCAAGGTTGACTGCTTGTTCCACTACTAAGCCATCTGGTGAGATGAGAACTATGCCGAGTCCTGCTCTGTACCTGTTGGATGCTCCATCCACAAAGAGCTTCTACATCTCTCCTACGAATAACTTCCAGCAGGTAGAAGAAACGAATGATGCCTTGGGGTCCTGAGTGCTGCTGGTGTTTTCTTTTAAGTCCATGCTTGCTATTTGCCCCTCATTATCTGATTGTACCAAGTCTTCATTTGTTGGTGAATCTTTGCTTGGTGTAGCATGGTTTGCTTCTTTTTCCCTTACTTTACTCTGGTCTGCTTCAGGGTCTGACTGGGTATCCTGCACCAGGGGTTGCGCTATTCCGGCGTCAACTTCTAACCCTAGTTCGGTTGTATCGGTCAGGTCGGCTGGGCAGATATAATGACTTCCTGGGGTGAATTCTGCGAAAAAGTCTGCCAAGGCTTGGGCTTTTATCGCGGTTCTAGGTTGGAACTTGATGTCAAATTGTCCCAACTCTACTACCCACTTCAAGATTCGCCCAGAAAAGTTCGCCCTCTCAAACAGAGCTTTTAATGGGAAAGCTGTGAGGACGATTATGGTGTGGGCATGAAAGTAGTGCGACAACTTCCTTGATGCCACCACCAGGGCTAAGGCCAATTTTTCCAATGGTAAGTACCTGATTTCCGTGCCCAGCAATGTCTTGCTGACATAAAAGATGGGTAGATGTTGGATTCCTTCCGCTCGAACCAACACTGCGCTAATTGCATGCTGTGAGACTGCCAGGTACAAAAATAGTTCTTCTTCAGGTATTGGGGTCACTAGCAGCGGTGGAGAAGACAGGTATTATTTCAAACTTTCAAAGGCACGGTCGTATTCTTCATCCCACTGAAACTTGGCCTTCAATGCTTGAAAGAATGGTCGACATCTATTTGACGACCGACTTATGAACCGGTTTAGCGCGGCTGTCATACCGGTGAGATGCTGTACTTCTTTTACTGAGTTGGGCCTCTCTAGATCTTGGATTGCTTTGATCTGAGAAGGGTCTGCCTCGATGCCACGGTTGGTTACCAGGAAGCCTAGGAATTTTCTAGATCCTACGCCAAACGCACACTTAGATGCATTAAGGCGTAACTTGTGTTTCTTCAGGATCTGAAACATCTCACCTAGGTCCTTGAGATGGTCACTCTTGTCCTTACTCTTGACCACCATGTCGTCGATGTAAGCCTCCATGGTTCTGCCTAACAATGGATCGAACATTTTGGTGACCATCCGTTAGAATGTTGCCCCTGCGTTTTTTAGGCCAAAGGGCATGACCTTGTAGCAGTACAGTCCTCTTGGCGTTGTAAAAGATGTGACATCCTGGTCTGGTTCATACATAGCGATCTGATGGTAGCCTCTGTACGCATCGAAGAAGCTAAGACGGTTGTGTTCTGCCGTTAGATCTACCAGTTGATCTATCCGTGGAAGAGAAAAGCTGCCTTTTGGGCATGCCTTGTTAACCGTTTTGTAGTCCACACAGACACGTCATTTTCCATTCTTCTTAGGTACTACTACTGTATTGGAGATCCATCTAGGGTAGTGCACCTCTCTAATAGCTCCTGCTTCTAGCAGGTTTTCTACTTCTTCCGCCACTATCTCGGCATGGTGGAGTGCCGATCTGCGAGTGCGCTGTATAATTCGTTTGGCAGTTTGGTGGACATTCAATTGGTGACAGATAAAGCTTGGGTCAATGCCAGGCATGTCATATGGCGTCCAGGCAAACACTTCGATGTTAGAGGTCAAGAACTCCATGACCTCTATTCTCTTAGTGCTGGACATGGATGAGCCAAGCAAAAAGAACTTATCCGGGTTCTTCTCATCTATTCTTACCTGTACCAAGTCTTCCACCGCCTTCTGTTCTGCGGTTTTGCCAACATCCGTAAATAATTCATTATTTTCGGGCTCTTCCACTATCTGAACAAACCCCTTGGCAGCTTGGCTGTCATTTACTGTGACGAAGCATTGCTTGGACATAATTTGGTCTCCATAGACCTCTTCAATTATTCCGGCTTCGTTGGGGAACTGCATGACTTGATGGTATATTGATGCTACCACTCTCATGGTGTGCAGCCATGTCCTTCCCAAGATTATGTTGTAAGTGGAGGGCACTTTTAATACCCAGAATTTCACTTGTTTAGTCATGCTTCCTGCTCTGACTGGGAGGATTATCTTGCCGACTGGCCACTCTGGCATTGAGTTGAACCCGATCAGAGGAGATACGGCGGGTGCCAAGTCTTTGTCTTTTAATTTCAATTGTTTGAAAGTTTCGTAGTACAGTATCTCACATGAGCTTCCTTGGTCAATCAAAATTCGCTTGACGTCGTAATCCTTGATGTGAAGAGTCACGACCAGTGCATCGTTGTGAGGGCAATATATCATTTCCAAGTCTTTGTCTAAAAAAGACATGACATTCGTGGCCTCTGTTTTTTCCTTTTTAATGGTGAGCTGCGCACTTAATACCTCCCTTAAATGCTCAGCCTTCTTTATCATGCCCCTGAGTTCACATACTCACTCAGGCTTGAATACCCCATGTATTACGTTTATCACGCCTTGAGGTGGGGCGTCATTCGGTGTTTTTTCTGGGTGGTCGTGGTTTTGGGGGGCTGGCTGCGTCCCTTCTTCTATGTACCGGTCTAGGTGACCAGCTGCCACGAACTCCTCCAGATGCTGCCTCAATGGTGCGCAATTTCCAGTGCGGTGCCCTTTTTCCTTATGGAAGGTGTACCGAGATCTTTCGTCGTAGTCCTTCTGAGCTTCTCCCAATTTAGTTGGCCATTTGACGAAAGGTTCATCGTGTATCTCACTGAAAATCCGGTATATTGGTTTCTTGAATATCGTGGTAATGGCAGTGCGGACTCTCAACCATCTTTTATCTCGGTCCTCTTCGTTGTCTCGCCTACCTCATCCATTCTTGCTTTGTCGTTCTACCGTATTGACCTTCGCTGTAGTCTTCTTGTCTGGTGTTGCTGTTGCACCAGATTTTGCCTTGGCATGGGCGCTATCCTCCTCCACCCGAATATGTTGGTGTACTCTCTCCATCAAGGCTTCCATCGTGAGGAGTGGAGTCATCGTAATCGAATCCCTCAATCTGTTTCTGACTGGGAGTCCTCTTTTGTATTGTGCGATGGCGAGATTGGTGGGGCAGTCCCCTATCTGGTTGAACGTCTCCCAGTAGCGACTGTTGTAGGATCTCAATGTTTCTTTGTCGCCCATGTCAATGGAGAGTAGCTGATCAATCTCCACTGGCGTCTTGGTGTTCGTTCTGAATCTTGTCACGAACGCCTCCGCTAATTGCGCCTAAGAGGCTATGCTGCCTTCTGGTAGCCTTTCGAACCAGGTTAAACCTAGGTCGCCAAGGCTGGATGGGAATAGGATGCACATCAAAGCTTCGTTCCACCGGTATACTGCCATGACCTGGCGAAAGTGGCTTAGGTGCATGTAAGGGTCTGTCTTCCCTTCGTACGTGGTAAATTTAGGCTGGATGAAGCCTGAGGGTAATGGTGCGTTCTCAATCGCTGGAAAGAACAGCGAGCTATGTAATCTTGCCAATGCTTTATCTGTTGGTTCGTAGGCAAGGTGCGGTATTGGCATTCCAACCTCGACGCTTCCATGCGTCCGAGGAGCCAACCGCTAAAGGGCTGAAACTCTGTATGGGTCGCGTGCCCTGACATCCTCCTTCTGTCGTGCCCTTTCTTCTAGCACAGTCCGTAAGTC
This sequence comes from Camellia sinensis, assembly GCF_004153795.1. Lineage (NCBI taxonomy): Eukaryota > Viridiplantae > Streptophyta > Magnoliopsida > Ericales > Theaceae > Camellia > Camellia sinensis. Next base: position 461,057 of record NW_021030455.1, read on the forward strand.
GGACGATCTTAGTAACTCTGTTCACCTGGATGATGTCTAGTACGTATGTGAGGGCCGATAGGTGCTTCCCTCAATGTAGGACCTCAATGATCTCGTTCTCTCAGACCTGGAGTAACGAGTTCTAGAGGTCCTTGATTGAGTGTTGCCTGTCCTGAGGCTCCTACTCTCTGCTTACAATGGCGTGGTATGTCTACCACGATTTTCTGAGTGGCGAGGAGGCGTATTGCCTTTGCGCCCCTCTCCTGTCGCCACCCCTTTTCCCTTGATCTGGCGCTTCATGGCCTCCATATCCGCCGCCATCTTCCTTATTAGTTCATCTTGCTCTTTTACGCAATCCTCCAGAGCTTGAGGGTCGATTCTCCGCCTTTGCCTTTCAGGACTTTGTGAGCGAGAGCGACAGGGGCTGTTGTTCCGCCTCCCCCTTGCATCCCTCCGGGGATTCTGTCGCTGGGGCTCTAAGTTCGCCATGGGAGGGATAAAGGGCAATCCTTCGCACTTCTCACCCCCCTCTAGGGTTTGTCCGCCGATGGCGGATTGCGGCAAATCTTCGTTGTGTGCCATTCAATAAGCAAGGGAAACTTGATCAAAAGGTTTTGTTCTTTGTCTGATATTTCCACAGACAGCGCCAATTGTACGGGAAAGAAATAAACCTTCTCATATAATCCTGTTGATCAAGTCTACGCTCCTCCGTACGATATCGCTTTATTCCCTGAAAACACAAATGTGAGCTAGCCGGCGCGTGCGCGCCGGATACCTCTCCGATGCCTAAGTTAGCAAAATAGACAAATAGACAAAAACTCTGTGTATTCGTGAATCAAAGTTGTGTTACCTCTCCATAGGTGATGTTATGAGCTCTTATAGGTTTTGCTTGGCACAATTCTAGTAGGACTCTTACTCCTCCATGTAGAGTCCTCCTAGGAATCACATTCCTGAAAGATAATGCTTATCCTTCAACACCCCCCTCACTGCTTAAACCAAGTGTGATGGTTTTACCTAGGTCGGATGTCAATACGACCGGGATAACATGGCCATGCTAAAGCTGCAGAATAGACCGAGCTCCATCTAGCTCGGTTCTTCCTTTCACTGCGTATATCTTGGTTTCTTCTGTAGAAACCATACTAATCCATAGTGTGCTTAGGCTGTGCTAACGAATCGCTAGGTCTGACAGAGCTAACTGCATTATGCCACGACCGGGCTAACTCTGAGTGTGGTGACCGGGCTATCCGCAAATCTCTCCTGGACCAGGATAACAATAAGGCTTTCTAAGACCGGGCTAACGCCAAGGCCCTTTTACTCCGCCCTTCTTACTGTGGCCCACAGTGGCCCATTACCCGGCTCGGCCCAATTTATATATAAATTACCCTCTCATTATATATATATATATATATATTATTAAAATGATACACAATATTAAAATATGCACCAACATCTCCCACACCTCCAACTTAATTATATATATAATATTATATTTTATTATTATATTATTTAATTTGTTTGTTTGTTTACAGGTCCACTCCTCTGTAAAAGAGGAGTTTAGCTGAAGGGAATGACCCCCCCCCAAAAAAAGAGAAAATAGTGAAATAAATAGTGGGAGTTCTTAGAATATTTATTTTATAGAGTGGCTGTAATATTAGTATGAAAAATTAATCTCTTTATCTTAGAGTTAAGATGAAACTCTAATCAAGTGATTGGGGTAGTTTATATTTAGTTTTGTAGATTTTAATTGATTTGGGTACTGTTATATAACTCAGATTTTTGTGCAAATATTATTTTATCAAATTATGTATTCACTGGTCATGAATACATGCTATACAATTGTTTTCACTGCTTGTGTATTAAAATTGTTAGACGAGTCATACTTAGTAAGATTCATCTATCAACCTTAGTTTAATTTAGCTTAGTGGTGATGGTCCGTGCTAAGTGAAAATGATTCGTGACTGTCTAATTTTAAAACAAAAATCTATTTAAGTGATGTATCCTGATCAAACCACATCGTAGTACCTATTTCAATGATTTTCTACAACCTAAATACAATAACCCCCAATTACAAGATTAGTAGTGGATTCTAGACCCTAATGTTGTGTTTGGTTTGGGGATTTGGGGAGAGGTTTGGAAAGAAAAAGGAAAAACGTGTGTGAAATTAGGCGAAATATAGATATATTTTATTCACATTTCACCTAATTTTTCTTTTTCCTTTTTCAAATCCTTTCTCAAATCCCCCGACCAAACACAACGTCAAGGTTTCTTTTTCTCACTTTCCATTTTCAAAACCGAAATCTTTGAACTAAATAACTTGCCCTAGTCTCTATGGTTCGACACTCATTCTCAACCGCTATACTTCGTAATAGCAGTTGCTATCGGTTTTATTCATTATATTTTGGTGTGCAAACGATAGCATCACATATGCATATATTCATTCATAAATCATAGATCTTGAATCTATAGCATATGACATGTGTAAATAAATTGGAACAAAAGGAAGTACAGATAAGTTTATGCCCTAATGGCTATATCTTTCTAAGTTAATGCTTGGGTACAACAAAAATGAATAAAACGCAATACATAGAAAGCTCAAGGCTATTACACAAAAGAAATAAAAAGAAGCTCTCGGTTCCAAATCCTTCCAAGCTACATCCTTGATGGAGGCATATCATTCAGTTGAAAGTTGTTTTCCACGTAGTGTGAACTAAAACCCAATAGAGATACTTAAACACAACGTATGAAGTTTAACAAAGTCATAATATGAATGAATATGCATGCTATTTGCCAAACATTATACTTTCTCTTTCAAAAAAATGCAATGTCTCAGTTATAAGTATATCAATTCATAAAACAATATTTTTTTTAAATATAAAAACACGGCAGTGGATACAAAACACTAGAAATCTCTAGGTACGTATCTGTTAGTAGGCTATACAAGTATTACCAAAACCATTTTACTAGTACTAACCGGAACGATCGACACCTAACCGCGTGGGTTTCTGAACTTTCACCAAGGATACACATGCCAACAATATAAACGACAACCACACCCCCTAACTAGATTCACCAAGATATACACTTCTTTTTTCTTAAAACAATATATTTTCAATGTTTAAGTATGAAATAATGCTCAATGCAAAATGTATGAATAATTAGTTTCAATTAACGTAATCCTCATGCAATTTGTACAACAATCAAAACTATCCTCTACCGATAGCCCAAAACATATATCTCTACTTAACAAATAAATTCCCAACAACAGGTTTTATAATATATATCCAACTCCATTATCAGCATCAACAGATAACATCATCTTATCTTTTCAAACCCAACATATTTTCCTTTCATAAATCAAACATCAATGATTTTCCAATTAAACATCCTTTACTTTCAAAAGCACATTTAAGAAAGGAATTTTCAATATTTCAACACAATTCAACAATATTCACACTACCATAATGCTTCTCAAAAACCCATTTGAAAACCCCTCTTTTGCATTTCAAAAATCAAACCCTAAATCAAACCCCCATCTCCCAAATCCCAATACTGGACAAGGAGTACATAACTAAGTTAAGAATCATACTAAAAGATTGAAGATATCTCTACCTCAAGTTTAGAAGAAGAAAAGAGCAAGCCCTAATTTAAGACGGAGTCAAAATGGAAGTTTTCACTGATTGAAATGTTTTCCTTAACGAGCTCTACGTTTTTCTCCAAAACACAAGAGCGCGCAAGATCAACGGATTTGGGTATATTTTAGGTGTTTAGGTAAGAACTAGAGAAAGAGAGTGAAGAAATTAGGTTTATGAATGTTTTAGAAAGAGGAATGAAAAAGTGACTAAAAATTACTTTTCTCTTATCTGATATACACACAGACCGCTCAAGTGACCAAACCACCGCTTACGCGTCAGACACAAATAAGTGACACCGCTCGAGAACTAAAACACTGCTTGAGCGCACAATAATCTCCTCCTAGAAGTTTTGCAGACTGCAGAAGAGCGCTCGAGTGAAGAAAGAACCGCTCGAGCGAAGATCACCCACTCCTAGAAGTTTTTCCTGCAAAAATGCTGAGAGATCTTGTCACGACCCAAACCCGCCCCTAAGGATTTAACATCGTAATCGGCCAGTAATCCGTGATTACCAAAGGCTTGCTTAACAGTAATAACAATTATACAATAAGAGAGGCTGGCGGAAGCTTGTAAATATTAAAATATAATATCCAAAGAGCTGTGAGGAATTAAATGCACAAACAGCTTATATATATATATATATACCAATACAGACATAAGTCCAAGTTCATATTCACTATATATGTAAAAACTGAAATCCAAAACACATCTAAGTACAAAATAAAAGACATGTTGGGGAATTAAATCCCAAAGCCAAAATAGCTTATGAAATATTCACTTGACTCCATATGGCATTCATTCAAAAGATGTGGATTTAGACCACCCAAAACAAAGCCTTGACAATAACGGTTTGGAACCTCGTGGTGAGGCATAGTAGGTTGGCTTGAAAAAACGAAATTAGGCTGACGCCACTAACTTTGCTTCGGTGGCTGACCACCTACATATATACAATAAACTGTGAGCTAAAGCCCAGTGAATAACGAATGTGTAAAGGGGTTAAGAATGAATGTGCCTTCAGTAATTAAAACAATCAATTGCATTTGTAGATCAGTTATTCAATCAGTGTCTCATATTTCATGTCATATCAGTTATTTAGAGATCATAGCAGTCATACGTGGTACATCCAATAGCAGAACAGTACAGTAGGTCTTAATAGACCGAACAGTCAGTTGATGGCTATTGAAACAGTAAGCAGTATTAGTTCTAAACATTGGAACTGACAGAGATCTCTGTAACAGTAGCAGTAACAGTAACGGTAACAGTAGCAATAGCAGTAACAGCAACGGTAACGGTAACAGTAGCAGTAGCAATAATAGTCAATTGCTATAGATGCCACGAATACAGTTCGTAAAATAGGACAAACATTCATTCGGTAAACAATATCATTTCAGAAAGCAATACAGTTAATCATTCAGAAAATAATTGTAATTGAACATAGTTTTACAACATTGTTACTCACAGATGACTCCACTAGCAGATCAGATAATGCAGACAATTCAGATAGATTAGGAGAATGATAGCGCGTGACTTGCACAAACCCATAACATATACACATCGAAACACAATATCAATTGCTTAATCAAGCTTGACTTTTCTTGTCTTTTTCTGTCTAAGTAATTCGAAATTCTACAACATGTATTCTTCCTTTACTCAAATGAATCGGATTCTTAGTTCACATATCCTTTCATTACTAAATCATTCTTTTCTGAATAAACCAACTCTTACTTGGCTTCTTAGTCAAGTACTACTAAGTTAATGACTTATTTTTTTAATCAACTAATTAAATATTGATTGTTAGCCTATTAATCTTTATTGAGCCATAAATCATGTCAAGAATGTTTTGGAAAGAGATGAGAATAAAAATGTGACCTAAATACAATTTTCCAAAATATGCTGAAAATAGGGTCTTCGCTCGAGCGCTACTTTGGTCGCTCGAGCGAACTGTAAAATTTTGAAAAACTTCTGGGAGTTCGATTTTCACGCTCGAGCGAGACTTTCCTCGCTCGAGCAAACAGTGTGAATTCTGGAATTTTTAAAATTGTAATTGAAGTTCAGATTTGATATTCAAGCCTCAAAACTTGTATTTTTGATACACAAATATGGAGAACCATTGTATAATTTAGTAAACAGTCTCAATTAGAAATCATTTATTCAAAATCATGCTCCAATTGTCCAAATTTAGTTTTAACCCATTTTCTCCATATCAAACCCAATTTCAAGCCCACAAATTTTAAACACATGAATTAAACTTTCAAAACTCTTGAAAAGTTCATAATGTATGTACAATTAGAACTCAATTTCATGTTAGGACAACTAAATTAAACCCAAAGTAATTAATTTCTAAATTAATTTTCATAAATTTAATCATAGCTTCAATTTTTCATTTTCTTTTTAATTACATAAAATTGGCCTCAAGTTCTTTCTATTTTCCTTGAAATCATGAAATTGGAGTCATAAAACTTCTTATAATATTATTCACATGTATGAAATTGACATCAAAATTACTAATTTTATATTCTTATAAATTTACCAACTAATTTCCATAATCTTAAACTTTTCCATAATCTTAAACTTAACTTAATTTGTAACCTCAACTTAATTCATAATCATAGATGTTCCAAAATATGTTTAATTTAAATAAAATCCTAAATTACATTACATGCATGGATTAAAAAAATCTAATTATAAAATCAAAACTTTATCTAACATTAGAATTAATTCTAAATTTCCACAACCTTGATGTTCTTAAAACATTTCATTTTTCTCTTCAAAATATGAACTTAAATGGCTCAATTTCTTCAAAATCCATGATGCATGTAAATATAGAGTCAAATACTCATAGAATTTCCTCATGCATGTAACAATGGAACTTAATCTCATGCAAGATTGCAAAAATTAAACTCAAAATAATTAATTCCTAAATTTATTCCATAATCATCCATATACATGTAACCCATTTCATGTTTAGAACCCAATTCCAAATTAGCTTCCATAATCTTACACTTAAGTTACTTTTTCTTCATCTTCTTGCTATTGATTTCAATTTCACCTTTAATTTCAAGTGTAACGTAAAGATTCTACACAAATTAACATAAATTCCATACCTTAAACTTTAAATGGGTTGAAATTCTTGAACTTTTCCTTCCTTTCCTTGATTCTCTTCTTGTATTTCTTTCCCTTGACTTGAGCCCACCAGCACAATTCTCTCTCTCTCTCTCTCTCTCTCTCTCTCTCACCTTCGGCTCTGTTTTCTTTCTTCCAGCACCCTCACCACTTGATGATATATATATCTATATTTGTTGCCTTGGACTTCTAATATACCAACATTCCTTTGCAATATAATTTTATTAAAAGTAAATTTATATATCATTTACATTTAATTTAATTGGGCATCATTTAATTTTAATTAATCTTAATTAGCCCAATCACAAATCTCACATAAATTAATTAGTCTAATTGACTTCCTTTAGAGCCCAATTAATTATATTTAATTTTTACCATTCTGAATTAGATTTTAATCAAACTCCCAAAAGGCTCCAAATATTCAATTGAACTTACTGTCATCATCAATTTTGATTTCCCAAGTCATTTAGGCATTCAATTTCTGATCAGACTCAAATTTCCATCAATAAATTACATATTCAAATTGGATACCTCATAATTGAATTTAATTTATAATAATCACAATTCTCAACCATCATGACTTAATCAACTCCAATTCGGACCCAATTAACAAAATATTAATTTTATAGATCTGAATTGAATATTTAATTAATCTCCCATATGGTCCGATACTCGAAATTAAACTAATTCAATTCACCAATTATACTCTCTTGAGCCATGTTGGCTTTCAATTTCTAATTCCAAAATAAATCCTCAATAGAATCATATACGAATCAGCCTTCATAATTTTTCTTAAATCCCAAATTAAATTAGAATAATTGACAATTAAATTTCAAATCTCCTTAATTAATTAAGTTCTAATCATTATACGTGATGGGGTCGTCACAGATCTCAAAAACGACTCGAGTAGTCAAAGCACTGCTCGAGTGAACAAGAAAGGAAATGGACAACAACTCTTTTAAAGAAACTAACTCCCAACTTGTTTCAAACACAACCAACAACTCCAAATAATGAAACTCAACTAACAACAAGATAAAAAGGATATAAAAACAATTAAAGATATGTAATTCCGAATCTAAGAACATGAAAATGGTCAGGTCTAAACCAGAACCGTCATATAATGACATTATCTTAATAGGTTAGATTTCTTCGAATTAATTGTTTTTTATAGATGATATATATTGATAGTCTTGTAAAATGAACGGTTTGAATCATCGAAATGAGAGTCGTGGTGAGCCCAATAGACCCCTTAAATTCTCTCACGTTGAAATATAAATGAACGGTTTGAATCATCGAAACAAGGCTCGTGGTGAGCCCAATAGACCCCTTAAATTCTCTCACGTTGAAATATGAATTTGAGAGAAGCGTAACCCTACTTTGATACTTAGGTATGGAAATCAGTAGGGTTAATGCTCAATCTATGGATTGGGTTAAGATTTTTTGTGACAAAAACCTATACACCTTATTTGGTTCCAATTTTCTGAGTTTAATTTTTTTAAAAGTAGGTCTTTTGTTTTTTGTATTTTTTTTTTAGTGATTTTTTTTTTAATATTTGAAGCAAATTTTTTATATTTGCACATAATCTAGATATACCTAAAAAATAAAATATTTTTTAAAAAATAATAAATATACAAGAATACGAAAATGTACTATATATATATATATATATTTGTATTTTTTGTATTTAGTGAATTTTTTGAAGGTTTTTTCACAAATATTATACTTTTTAATCATATTTAGAGAAAATTTGTGAAAAATCCACTTTAGCAATTGTCTAAGGCATTAGGTACAATGGTTTTTTTCTTTTTTTTGTTGGTGAGAGATCTACATTTCGTGAAATAGTTTGATGAGAAATCTTGGAAGACATTTTATTTCTAATTTTACCTCTTAACTTTTTTTTATTTGTTTGACTTTTTGTTGATTATTTGTTCAAATTTATATCTATCTATTCAAATTTCCTGTCTATCTGTTGAAATTTTTTATCTATCTGTTCAAGTTTTTTGGTCTATTTGTTCAATTTTTTTCTATCGTTTTAGTTTTTCTGTGTAACTTTTATATCTGTTCAATTTTTTTTTATGCGAATTTTCTATTTGTCCAAATTTATCTGTGTAAATTTTTTATCTGTCGAAATTTAAGTTCAATATTTTTACCTGTACAAATTGTATCTATGTAAATCTTCTATCCACCCAAATTTTAACTATGTAAATCTTCTATTTGTCCAAATTTTATCTATGTAAATTTTCTATCAATCTAGTTTTTTATCAATTCAAAATTTATCTGTACAAATTCACAAGTTTATTATACCTATCTATTCAACATTTATCTAGACAAAAGTGCATCTAGACAACTTTTGTTCAAATTTTCACAAATATCTGTGCAAATATATGTTTCATCATCATCCAGAAAAAGTACATCATCAACAACTACAACTACTAGAAAAAGGGGGAAAAAAATTACAAATTAAAATTTTGAACATATTAACATTCAATAGCTAAGAATAAATAAACATGAACAAATTAACATTATGATGTTTAAGCAAAAACTGAGGCTAAGTTGAAGCAGATCTAAGGCCAATGATGTTCTCAGCATAACTGCAATAACCCAATCCGTACTATACTTAATTATGCATGTGATTATGTATTTGATATGAATTTGCAAGTTTAAGTATATGAATTATGTGAATTTGGAATAATATTTGTTGAATGTAGAAAAATCTGTTGCAATTACAACTTTGAATTGAAATTGAAAGCCTTAGAGGCGCGATAAGCCAAAACCGACTTCATATTTGTATTTAGCATGATTTTTAGAGACTATGATGAAATTTTGAAAAAATTACAATTCGTAATGATTAAATTAAGATTTATGAGCCTAATTCTTATAGGTGTATCTAGCTCTTGAGTTCTTCATTTTCTTGTTGAGAGCTTTGAGTGAGTTAGAGAAAGAGGAATAGGGGAAGCTAGGATTTTGCAAGGGATTCAAGGGACAAACCCTAAATTTGGACTAAGGTATGTTAATCTACTTGAAATCTTTGTGTATATCTCATCTTTTGCTTGAAATCAAGAGGAAATTGGGAATTTTGAGCTAGGGTTTTGAGTTGTGCAAGGATTTGAAATAAAATCAAGAAATCCTTTCATTTTTGTTTGATTTGAGTTCATTCTTGTGATTACTCCATGAAATAAACTCTAGATTAAATCTTCTATCTACCCAAATTTTAACTATGTAAATCTTCTATTTGTCCAAATTTTATCTATGTAAATTTTCTATCAGTCTAATTTTTTTATCAATTTAAAATTTATCTGTACAAATTCACAAGTTTATTATACCTATCTATTCAACATTTATCTAGACAAAAGTGCATCTAGACAACTTTTGTTCAAATTTTCACAAATATCTGTGCAAATATATGTTTCATCATCATCCAGAAAAAGTACATCATCAACAACTACAACTACTAGAAAAAGGGGGAAAAAAATTACAAATTAAAATTTTGAACATATTAACATTCAATAGCTAAGAATAAATAAACATGAACAAATTAACATTATGATGTTTAAGCAAAAACTGAGGCTAAGTTGAAGCAGATCTAAGGCCAATGATGTTCTCAGCATAACTGCAATAACCCAATCCGTACTATACTTAATTATGCATGTGATTATGTATTTGATATGAATTTGCAAGTTTAAGTATATGAATTATGTGAATTTGGAATAATATTTGTTGAATGTAGAAAAATCTGTTGCAATTACAACTTTGAATTGAAATTGAAAGCCTTAGAGGCGCGATAAGCCAAAACCGACTTCATATTTGTATTTAGCATGATTTTTAGAGACTATGATGAAATTTTGAAAAAATTACAATTCGTAATGATTAAATTAAGATTTATGAGCCTAATTCTTATACGTATATCTAGCTCTTGAGTTCTTCATTTTCTTGTTGAGAGCTTTGAGTGAGTTAGAGAAAAAGGAATATGAGAAGCTAGGATTTTGCAAGGAATTCAAGGGACAAACCCTAAATTTGGACTAAGGTATGTTAATCTACTTGAAATCTTTGTGTATATCTCATCTTTTACTTGAAATCAAGAGGAAATTGGGAATTTTGAGCTAGGGTTTTGAGTTGTGCAAGGATTTGAAATAAAATCAAGAAATCCTTTCATTTTTGTTTGATTTGAGTTCATTCTTGTGATTACTCCATGAAATAAACTCTAGATGGTTTATACAACCAAGATTTGTTGGAAAATTCACCATGTTATATGTATATTGAGCTTGTGTATGTAATTTATGAATACATGAAATAGATAAGACCATGAATCTAATGGCGAGGCAAGATTGATGTGTGTTATGAAGAATTATACCTAAATCATGCTATTATATCATGTTTTTGAGTGAGTTTTGCTTTGATTTGGACTTGGAAATGAGTTTGGAAAGTTTGTATCTTTGAACCATTTTAGGGCTGTCATATTATGTCCAAACCGCACGAGCAGCCACGGGCTTTGCACGAGCGGAACATGAAGAAAAACAAATGTTTCCATTTTTCTCTTTAGGAGCTCGAACGGCCAGTGTTTCCGTTCGAGCGGATTTGGGCCGCACAAGCGGTGAAGACTTTCGTACGTGCGGAACCCCTATTTCAACCCAACTTCAAAAAGGCATATCTCCTTTATCCGGACTCCGTTTTAAGCAATTCTTGAGCCTAAATTCAAACTCTAGAAGTTTAGTTTCCATTGGTGTAGTCTCACATCCAAATTCTAAGTGCACAAATAGATATGCTCAACTTAGTGAAAGCTGTTTATTTTCTTTTAACCGTTTCATGCTATTTCCTACCCTAACTTAGTTTCCTTTCGCTTCTTGCTATTTTCTTAAATCTTAACTATTTAAACATGATATTTTCAATGAAAAATATACGAAATTGTTGTAGGAAACATTAATTTAAATCATGAACATTTAGGATTGTTTAAAGTACATCTTTGACACATGTTTTGTACGTGATTCACATGTAAAGAAGTTTAGCATTAAACATTTAAGAGGAATTAAAGAATGGGGAATGATTGAACGGTTATGTAACGAATAAATCGATTGAGTGAATTGAAGGCAATGTGTTTTGAAATGTTATGCTTGGTTGTCTTTTTGCAGGCTGAGTCGTTAAGGAGTATCATCCGACCAACCACTATGAGTAATTTCTTCATAACGTTATTTTCATATGAAAAACTTTGGAATTGTGAAACTTATGCTTTGATAAATTATGTGCCTTGATGAGTGTTTTCAAAATGATAAAATATGCTTGAAATCTTAATTGAAGGCAATGTGTTTTGAAATGTTATGCTTGGTTATGTTTTTGCAGGCTGAGTCGTTAAGGAGTATCATCCGACCAACCACTATGAGTAATTTCTTTGTAACGTTATTTTCATATGAAAAACTTTGGAATTGTGAAACTTATGCTTTGATAAATTATGTGCCTTGATGAGTGTTTTCAAAATGATAAAATATGCTTGAAATCTTCGGAGTAATTATGCTATGGTAAGTTTCTGAAAGAATATTTTGATAAGAATGAATGAGTTTCCTTTTGAGCAATGATTATGACAAATTGGGAATATGTACTTTGGCCCTCAATAATTGTTATTTGTCTATGATCCGTCTTGGACGTTTTGTATAAGCTAATGATTTGCTATAAACATTCTATATGATGTCAATATTTGATGATTGTCGTATATGGTAATTCAGCAAGTTAATTAAGGCCTTCGGGTACCCCGCTACGACTTGGAGTTATAAAAGGTTTGATAAGCAATATTTGATGCTATGTGATTTGAAACAAGCTTTAATGTGATTTGGAATCAAAGTTAAATCTATCATTTGATCGAAATGAAGGAACTTCATTAATATTATATGATATGTGCAATGTGGACCTAAGGTCATTCTGTTTCTGTTTAAATTGTTATATAATTGGGTCTGACGCCGTTTGTTATATGATTGGGCCCGAGGCCATTTGTTACATGATTAGGCCCAAGGCCGTTTGCTATATGATTTGGCCTAAGGCTGTTCGGTTTATATGATTATGGATATTGTGAGAACCTCATGATCATTCATTTATATTGCTTTACATTATTATTACTCGTTGAGTTTCGTTCACCTAACATTATGTATGCACATATAGGTGAACCGCAGCATGAAGCCCACTCTTAGAATTAGCTTTAGGAGCTTTTGTGAACCTGTCGAGTTATGCCTCTGAGATGGAGTCTTGCCTTTGACTCCGTTCTTACTTCGACTCTATTTTTGTTTCTTTTGTTATTTTGGTCTTGGGTTACATAATCGGCATGTATAAAATTCCTTTGATACTTGTATTTTTGCGTGGGCATGTAAATAATGTGATTGTGTTATATCTTGCTCGTATTGGCACATCTCAATGGACTTCTTCATTTATTGGCCCTGTTTGGTAGGGCTTATTTCCAGCTTATTTCCAGCTTATTTCAACTTTTAGCTTAATTTAAGCTATTTTGATGTGTTTGGTTCAGCTTAACAATACAGTTTATAGCTTTTTGTAAGTCAAAAGTCAGCTTATTCTTTGAGTGGGGGAGGGAAAGCTTAATTTATAAGTAAAAAATCAGTTTATATTCACAACTATAAGTTATAAGTTGTTATGCTATAAGTTATAATCATTTTCCCACAACTCTACCAAACGAGGCCATTGTGTGCTTCTGCTTATGCCCTATTACTATAATTACTCTGTATGTTAGTTTGAGGCCGAAAGTAATCAAGTGATTACTAGCCGATTATGACCCAAAATTTTAGGGGTGGGTTCGGGTCATGACTATAACCTAAAGAACTTCAAATTAGAACAAAAGTCACAGATCAAGGTCTAGATCAGAAAAATAGATGATCAAAAAATGGATCAAAGAAGAGAAATGTACCAGAGATGTAGATATGAGATCTGATAATTCGGTGGAGGCCATGTATTCGACAGACGAAGCCCTATAACAATTGTCTTCCGTTATTCTGTTGATATTGCCAGATCTCAATGTCGAGCATGATCGTGCCTTTCTTCCGAATAGGGTTTCAATAAGGACGGCGGTCGATTTGACCTCATCAATGAGGGAGATCGAAGAGCAATTGAGATCACGGTGACTAGTGGATGCCATCGGTGCTTCGATCTGCCACAATAGGCAAAGAACATGACAACGTTAGAAAAGAGAGACGAAGGCGTAGATCTAGACTAGATTTGAGTGGAACTCAATCGGTGAAGGCGGTGCCGTCGCGAGTGACTCTAGCTCCGTCGCCTTGCAAGATCGAAGACGACAAAGGGAGAGAGAGAAACCGATAGATGCGACAAAAGGAGGGTGACGCTGAAGAAGATAAGAGAGAGAGAGAGAGAGAGAGAGAGAGAGAGAGAGAGAGGATTTAGATGAGAGAGAGTGTGAGAGAGAGGATAAGATGAAAAAACCAGGTATATGATATATATTAGGGGTAATTTAGACATTTTACACTAACATGTCTTTATGGACAAAGTTTTTTTGTGCTTGAATCTTTAGACAAAGAAAGTTTGATTTTGGATTTTTGAACGGAAAGCTCTTGTATTTATATTAAGTGTATATAAAAAGTACAAATTTTTATTAAAATATTAAAATTATTCACTAAAAATCCCCCAAAAAAAAATCAATTAAAAAAAAATGAATTTAAAAAATTAAAAGTAAACAAGGTGACACTTAAATATATATATATATATATATATATATGTACATTTGATTAACTAGAACCATAGAGTTTGATAAGGGAGAGAGAATTATATTTTTAATTAATTAGACTGCACATGGTCATCGTTTCACCAGGAATCCAAAAAGTGTTGGAGTTTTCTTAAGTGTGCAAGTGCACACCATGTGCCACTTACACAAAAAGTGTAAGTGTAAGGTGTAAGTATAAGTATAAGGTGTAAGTATAAGGTGTAAGTGTAAGGTGTAAGGTGTAAGTGGGTTGCACATGGTGTGTAACCTCAAAAAAGGTGTAAGTGTAAGGTTTAATTTTTTACAAAAGGTGTAAGTGTAAAGTGTAAGTGTAAGGTATAAGGTGTAAGGTGTAAGTTGCACACCATAACCAAACCCAAAAGTGTTTTCATATTTCCTTAAAGGGAAAGTGAGGGTGATTTTTATTTTTTTATTTTTATTTTTTTTGGGGGGGGGTTGGTGATAGTCCAAAAAATGGAAAAATTACCCACAGGTCCTATTTAAAATATGTAAACATTATTTAATTTAACAACTTTTTGAATAGATCCAAAAGTCCTACTTTTCTCTCTCCCTCTCTCTGATTTTTGCCTCACTCTTTACGTTTTCCTCTCTCTCTTTTTTCTATATGTTTCTCTTATCTTCTTTGTCATGGACGACGACCGATGATCACGTCTTTCTTCATTGATCGCGGTTCACCGGTAACTACCAACCAGCGAAATCAACTCGTGACTTCACCCTCACTGACGGCGAAGAAGATATATTTCCGACGAAGAAGATAAGTAGATCTACATCAAATCTGAGTAGACCTACATCAATTTGGCTAGATCTAAACAAAAAATAGTTACCGGAGTACAATCCTTTCTCTATATCCGCCTTTCTCCTTCGATCTCTTATTTTTTTTCTACATTTTCTCTGTTATACACTTCTCTTTTTCTGTTCTAATGGAGAAAATTTTCAAGTTCTGAACAAGTAGTTTTCGAGTTTTAGTTACAGGCGGTGAAAATTATAAAATTTTGCAGCTTCAAATTTTTTGGTGCTGAAATGAATCATGGTATAAAACTGTAAAATTTTACAGTTTCATAACATATTTTTCAATTTGATTAATAAGGATAAATGCTTAATAGATTTTTTCTTTGAAACTGTAGCATTTTACAGTTTCAAAACTTACTTTTCAATTTGATAAATATTGGAGATTATTTGCTTAAATCTTACAAAAATTGAAAACTAGCATATGTTTTTCCCATTGTTGCTGTTTTTTGTCGTTTCATTTTTTTTTTCTTTTAGTTTATCAATATTTAACACATTTTGCTATGTTTTTTTTTTTGCTCTAATTTCTTCATTTATTCTTTTTTTTTTCGGCAATATTTTAGAGATTCCAGTGAATCTCCAGTGATGTTCTTAACGTCCAGTGAACGTTCTGAACATTCCGGCGACTTCCATTAACGTTCTTAACACTCCAGTGAACTTTTGGCAATACCCCGGCGACTTCCCGACAATACTCCGGTGACTTTCCGGTGATGTTGAACATTCCGACAAGTCTCTAGTGACCGTTTGACGGAAGTCCGACGATAGTAAGATATAACAGTGTCTATAAATTTAAAAAAAAAAATAGAATTTTTTGGTAACAATTAAAAATGTGTAAGACTAATTGGTGCAAGTATTTTGTTTGAGAATTAGATAGGTTTTGAACTTTGTATATGGAGCTTATTGATAAGTTCCCCCAAAAAATTGATGTGTGGCCCAACTATCTATTTTTTTAGATATTTATTTTGGACACGGAGCATTGTTCAGTTATGTTTTTATCTTTTGTTTTATGTTTTTAATAACCCATAAAATTATTTGACTAACTGTTTCTGAAAATTTGTTTTGGAATTTTTTTTTTCAAAATAACCCATTTTTAGAAAATATCAGAAAAATATTTCATATTTTTAGAGTTAAGTTTGCACAAAAATCAATGAATTTTTCAAACATTTCTATATATTTACTTTTAAGAACATAAAAAATAAGACGAATGACACTACCTGTCGTTATAATTTAGGAATTTTATCACTTTGATATTTGACTTTTTAATTATAACATATTTGTCTCTGAATTTTAAATCTTACTTCAAATAAGGACAATTAAATATACTGATGTTTAATTTTAAGGACAAAATCGTTAATTTGATAAAATATAAATTAATTTTAAAAATAAATGTTAATTTTTTTTGAATTTTTAAAAATTATTTCTACCTACTAACAATAAAATTATATAAAATTAATAAGTCTTTTAGACATTTATTTATTTATTCTTTTTAAAAAATAATTTTTATTATGTGTTTGGATGATGATATGTAATAGGTTGTTATTTTTATTTTCATTAAATTAGTTTATATTTTTTTAAAAGTTAAAGATGGTGACAATTTTGATATTATTATTAAACGATTCATTAACTTAAAAAATTCAAAACTAAAAACATTTTATATATTAAATATACTGATTACACATTAAAATCCTAACAACCACCCGTTACGTGATCATCATCCAAACATATAATAAAAATTAATTTGGTAAAAAAATAAATAAATATCTAAAGATTTATTAATTTTACATAATTTTATCTTTGGTGGGTAGAAATAATTTTTAAAAATTTAAAAATATTTTTTTGACATTTATTTTTATCAAATTGACTATTTTGTCTTTGAAATTAAGCAATAGTATTTTCAATTGTTCTCATTTGAAACAAAATTTAAAATTTAGAGTCAAATGTGTCACAATTGAAAAATCAGTGATTAAAGTAACACTAATATCAAACTATAAAAATTGTTAGAGTAACAATAATGTTTAGAAACTCTAATAGTGATGTGATGTTTTGATTTATTTATTTATTTTTTTTATTTGACATTTTACAAGAGCCCATATTTGTGTTAGAACTCTCTATCACTACCTTTGGGATAATTAGCCCTAAAAAAATAAAATAAATAGGAAAATAGTATGGAAGACAATATTTGATTTGATCTTAAATTGTTGGGCAAATTACATATACACCCCTCGAGGTTTGGCTAAATTACAGATACCCCCCTGAGGTTTCGGAAATTACATCCCGCCCCCTGAGGTTTGTATTTTCATAACAATTTACCCCCTGAGGTTTATATTTCATAACAAATTACCCCCTAATTTCTTATGCAAATATAGCATTCAGGGGGGAATTCGTAATTTCTCAAACCTCAGGGGGGTATTTGTAATTTAGCCAAACCTCGAGGGGTGTATATGTAATTTGCCCAAAATTGTTCTATACAATGACATGACATTAAATATTTGATTTGACCCAAAATTGTACTATACAATAAATTATAAAAATTGTTAGAGTAACAATAATGTTTAGAAACTCTAATAGCGAGTCTCACATAATGATGTGATGTTTTGATTTATTTATTTATTTATTTTTTGTTTGACATTTTACAAGAGCGCATGTTAGTGTTAGAAGAACTCTCTATTACTATATTTAGGATAATTAACCCTAAAAAATAAAATAAATAGGAAAATAGTGTGAAAGGCATTAATATTTGATTTGACCTTAAATTGTTCTATACAACGACATGACATTAAATATTTGATTTGACCCAAAATTGGACTATACACTGACATGATAAAACATTTTTTTATATAAAATTTTAAAATGCATTCATTGTATTGAGGCTTGATTTGGCATGTTTAAAAAAAATTAAAAAATTACTATCTTATTTAAGTCGTATCATTTTATTTAAATTGTATCACCTTTTTAGCACATCACTTTAAATCTAACTCAAATCCAATTCATATTTCATAAAAAGTTAAGAAGTACACTTATTTAGATTATCTCAAATAACCCCTTGAATTTCATTCTCAAATTGTTTTAAATCCTGATATTTAGGGTTGTTTTAAAATGATGGTTAAAAGTTTATTTTTTTGATTTTTTTTGAAAAAAAATATATAAAAAATGTGAGAAATGATATGATCCAAAATAAATTAAAAGTTAAAAAATATCTTTTAACTATCGTTCCAAAATATTTCTAAATAATGTTTCAGGAAAATTTATTAACATTTGTTATTTAATATAATAGGGTATGATTATGATTATAATCTTCTTCTTTTTTTTATAAAAAAAATTTGTTCATCAAATTTATCCAACAAACCCAACTTCTAGCTTTTTAAAATATGAAGTTTGTAACTAAAAATTAACATAGCAACATTACCCATCAAAAGTAGAGTTGTTAACCTCCTTGGCTTATTGTTTTGGGTTTATTTTATTTTTCCTCTTTCTTTTTTCAAACTTGGAATCAATATTTTTAATTTTAAGCTTATCAAGATTAGACCATCCTACAAATAAAAAAAAATCCACTAAGGTCTATTTTGAAAAGTGAATTTTTTTAGATTTATTGACTCATTATATAAAAAAAAAATTATAAGAAAATAAAAACATAATATAATCAAATAAGTCAATAATTTTTTTTTTTTTTTTTGGTTTGGTTTTTTTTTTAAAAAATTTTAATTTTTTTGGAATGAAAATACTAAGTGTCATTATGTGTAGCATTTTAATTAGTTCATAATTAAATTCATGGAGTTTTATATTAAACCCTTAAATTATGCTACCATAATTACCATTTCAAATTACTTCTCTAATTTATTTTTATCATACCAAGTTTATTTTCAAAATTGCTTCCCTAAAATTGCATTAATGCATGTTTTTGATACATTCATACATACACATATAGAAGATAATTAATTCACTAACTTAAAATTTAAACATTACTAATTTTTTAACATGTCTTTATTTTCTCTCTAGTCTTGCATTGTATTGGAGACGTGTTGTTGGGCTTTGTGGCTCATTTTTTGGTCCCGTTTTAATAATTTGAACTATTTATATTTTGGAATTCGTTGAGTATATCATTTGTGTAAAAAATCAAGTCGATCAGATAACGGTGACTATATGTTTTTATCAGTTTTGTATAGGGAAAAAAAAAAAAGATGGTGAGAAAATAAATAGCTTATACAAAATTGATCTCCAAATACGTGATTTCCATTATCTTATTTTTTTGTAAGGAAGATATAATCGACAAATCTTAAAATGTGAACGGTTCAGATTATCAAAATGGAGCCCAAATATTGGGCTATTGAATGTTTAATCCAATATTATAACCTCCAAACTAGTTCATAAGGGTCACAAATTGATAAATTATAATATAATTTATACATAATGTTTAAATTTATTATTATCAAATATTTTTAGTAAGATTAAAGCTAAAATATGACATATAATTTAGGGCAACTCCATCTTAGATAATTTTTTAATATATGAATATATGTAACTATTTATTTCATAATGTTAACATAAATATATAATTTTTTGCTTAAGTTCAATTTTTTTAATAGATATGCATAAAATATGTTCATTTTTCTTATTTAAAAAATAAAAAATACTTATAGATATTTATTTACCAATTTAATAAATAAATAAATAGGTCAAATGATTCATAAGTTAGGCATAGATCAATACAATTTTTAATGATTAGGTGAAGATCACTTTGGCATAAATATACAAGTCATTTATGTGTAATTATGATAAAAATGAGTAAAATTTAATTGATTATAAATCATTTTTACTACATATTTTAAATAAATTTTATATTATTATTTAATTTTAAAACTATTTTTTGATTATTTATTTATACGCGTGCATAGCACTACCAATACCCGCTTTGCCGGCTCTTAATACAAAGTAAAAATAAAACTAATTAAGATTTTTTTTCATTTAAAAAGTGATTATTTATTTAGTAGCTTCATAATATAAAAATTGCTAAAATTTATATGTTGTTGACACAAAACAAAATTAAAATGAATCTTCATTTGATGTTTACTGAAAGTTTTTTCTACCTCATTTTTCTAGAATTTATTTAATTTTCTCTTTTTATATTCTTATAATTCATTCTCAAATTTTAACTTGATTTTTTTTTTTATCTTTATCTTATATTTACATAACCCACTCTCGCTCTTGATTTTTAGTTAAGTTTATTCTTTTTAAAAGATTTATCTAATTTTCTCTTTCTATAGTCGTCTTCAAATTAATTTTTTATCTTTATCTTATATTTATAGGATTTCACTGTTACTCTTCCTTTTCAATTGAGTTTATTCGATTGAGTATATTTCAAAAAAATTAATTAATTCTGCATATCTATATAAACATAGTGGAATCAGTCAAATCTATTATTTAAATACTTATCTAAATTAATATCATAATATTTAGTTAATTTTTAATATATTTAGTATTATTTATTACATTTTATTATTTGTCCGTGCATCGCACGGGTTTTACGCTAGTTAGAGATTTACAGAGAGAGAAAAAAACCTTGAAGGGAACAATGAATTAAATAAAAATTAAGGTAACCTTTAATAGAGTTTTAGAATTATGATTTGAGAACAGAGTTGTATTTTAAATTTATGAGTTTTAGAATTATGATTTGAGAACAGAGTTGTATTTTAAATTTATGAGTTTTAGAATTATGATTTGAGAACAGAGTTGTATTTTAAATTTATGAGTTTTAGAATTATGATTTGAGAACAGAGTTGTATTTTAAATTTATGAGTTTTAGAATTATGATTTGAAAAGAGAAAATTTGTATAGTTATGAGTTTTGAAAAAAGTCTTGAATTGAATTTTGAATTTTTTGATGTGATATATGAAAAGAGAAAATTATTTTGGTTATAACTTTTGAAAAGAGTTTTCAATACTTAATTGAAAAACTTATAACTCACAATCAAACACACAACTCAAAACTCTATTAAAAATTTTATTCAAAACTCATAACCAAACTCTTTTTAAAATTCAATTCAAAAAAAAATAATTTATCATCTTGGTCTACAAAAATATTTCTATATTAAAATATCAAAAAACAAATCAGTGTGTTTGGTTTGATTTTTTGAGTTAAATTTTTTGAAAAATTGAGTTTTTTTTTTGGTTTTTCGTATTTTTTGTTGTTAGTTTGAATTATTTTTAAAAATTTTAAAATTTTTTTAACCTTTTTTTGATGCCCTTACTTAGAATATTCTAAAGCTAAAATTTGTGAAAAAAATAATATTAAAAAAATTAATATATACATAAAATAATACAAAAAACCAAATGTACTAGGATTCTCATTTATTTTTTTTTTTGTAATTTTTGGTATTTAGTGAATTTTTAAATAGTTTTTTTTAAACATTTTTATTAAACTTTTTAGATATATTTATGTTCGAGATGTCTAAAAAAGTAAAAAAAAAATTACTTAAAATATTAAAAAAACACATAAAAACAAAAAAAAAACCGGAAAACATGAATGTAGAATTTTCTGCAAGTGTTTTTTGAAAACTCTAACCAAGATAAATTATTTATATTAGGTATAATTTTTTTTCCCAAATAAACAGTGAATCGCAAATGCAACCAAAAAAGAAAAAAGTGTACTGTTCGGCAACTGATTAAACATCGGGGAGAATGTCTGGTGGACAACTGAGTAAAGACCAAAGAAATTCAAAAATTCTGCCTTACCAAACACGGTACGGAAAGAGAATATGTACGAAATGGGTAAGAGCTTTGCTTGGAAGGAGTTCTGTGCAGACCGTGAAAAAGAGAAGTGTGTTTTGAAATGTTAAAATGATAGAATTAATTTTTGAACACCCATCCAAGCAGAAGCTTAAGAGAATTGGTGAATTATGATTAGAGTGCCTGCACCAAATCACAACCTAAATTTTTTTATGCATATTTCATTTCTTTTTCCTTTCTCTTCAGCAAATTCTAAATTCAAACATAGACTAAACATACACATAAAGTCCTTTTGAAAGAACCAAACATCGGGCAAATTAATTCAATGCAAGTTGGTTGGCCAAACATGGCAGCATGACGCAATGCAATATGCAATTTGCTCTCAGTGACGTACATAGCCTTTTATTGTCGGTTGACATTCGATCTAACATTTTGATCCATTCAGAATGAAAAAAGAGAGACAGTAATTCCTACAAGTGCAGTGCAACTACATGAAATGACATAGTTGAGAAACTATGGGGGTAATAAATTAGAGGAAATTGAACCTCCAAGTATTGAACATCAAATGGCATGAAGTGAGTTTTAGTAATGAATTTGAGATGAGGAATTGAGTATGTGTCTTTACATGAATAAAGGAGTTCTTGTTGAAGTAGCCAAGGATACTTGCCTACCCTCCGAAGGGGTCTTCAGTGTCAGCCACCATAACGCAAATATCCATAGATAGATCATCTTTGGTGGGTACTCAGCTAAGCTCCTTGCTAGTTGCAGGCTCTTCTCTTTATGCCAGCCTTCTCTTCTTCGCATTTAGCCATTGTTTGATAGTATCTAAGTGTCACCCATAATTTTTTTGCATGCTCTGATTGAAGATGCTCGCACACAGGGGCAGAACCTGATTTTGATTTGGAGGCAAACTAGAAGTAATAAGATTTTTCAACCAAACCATTGTTAAGCTTGAGATTAATTTTTGAGGTTTAAAATAATAATTTTAAATATGAGAACTCTTTACATTTTTTCCAGTAATTGTTGTAACTTTTTTTTTTTTTAAATTTTAAATTTTTCTCTTTGAGAATTGCAAAATAACTAACAACTAAATTTTACACTTATTCAAGTTTTGTTAGCATATTCTTTTCATCTAATATGGACTAATCGCGCTTAATAGTCTATTTTAAGGTAAGATATTGTTAATTTTAATTTTGAATTGTTATAAGCAATCCTTTTAAACAATTTATATTAAGAATGGTGAACATTTAGCCTTTTGTCGCTATCCTTGTATTGATAAGGGTGGTTTTGATAATTTTAAATAAGTTACACTTTTTGACTTTTACGAAAATATACAGAAAAATAGAAAGGTGACGTGACCCAAAAAAAGATAAAAAAGTGTGAATTTGTTAGTCCATATTATTTTTAAAATAATTTTTTTTAAAAGTTAAATAATGGTAGTTGATGTGGGCATTACTTTTAAAAAATGAGAGGTTTTTTTTGTCCCTTAGCTCTGTTTTATAGAAATAACATAATATAATTTCTTCTTTATTAAGAATGGGATTGCCATGACCTCTCCGATTGTCCTACATAGTTCTGTCGTTGTTCCGGCACATTAAACAACTACCAACATATAAGAGTTTTTGGATACCAAATGTTTTGGTTTCTAAAGTGAAAATTGTTGCAAAAACATTTATGGGCCCAATTTTTATGTCATGATGAAGTCACATAAAGGTCGTCACGAAAAAAAAAAAAAAAGGCTTTTAGCAAACAAAATTTTGACTGCCACTAATAAATAGACTTTTAAGGATAAAATAATTGGGTCTCAAATTGTTTATTTTTTTGAAGAACAGAAAAATTTGATCCAAATAAGATGAATATATTCATCACTAATTGTATATATTTTTTCGTTCCTAAAAATTTATAAATATCGACATTTTCATAATCAAAATATTAATCCCGAAAAAATAATTTTATCTATAAATTTGATCTCTTTTTATCAACGAAGGGTCGTGGCCAGACAACACCCTCAGTAATAGGAGGAGAACTTAACTTGTTTTTTTATTTGACAGTAAGATGAAAATAATTTAAAAAATTCGTGACTTAAATACATAATTTGTGGTGATTTATGAAATTATTCTTCACACCTAAATCATAATTGTTTTATCTTTTAGTTATTAGCCAAAATGTCAATAAAAATGTGATAATCTTAGTATTTAAACCAATCCAAAGGTGGCAATATGGCGATACCCTACAAAAAGATATCAAAAATGCACTAATGATAGAACAGCAAAGCCACCATTAAGCTCAACCTAAAATTAGGATCGTAACAAAACATGACATCAAGAACCCAAACGACCCTAATCACATTCACAGTACCAAATAAGGATGTCTAAATTAAACCTTAACCTTCGCTAACCAAGAAAATCACTCCAAATGTGTGTTTTTTTTGGACAATTAACAACAAATTTGGGAATTAAAAGACGAAACAAAATTTGTCCCAAAATGTACATATTTTATAGCGATTCTGGTTTTCCCTTCCTGTAATTGTTGTAATTATGGACTTTGGTTCCGTGAGTGTGGGTGTTGTTTATCTTGTTGTTCAATCCTTTTTAATTCCATAATGTTGAGTTTTAGATGTGTTGGGCGTGTTTCGGACAGGTAGGTTGAGTTTCGTCTCAAGTGTAGTTGCCCAGGTTTTGTGGTTACGCTCGAGCGGGTCATTCTGGCGCTCGAGCGGAGTTTTGGTTTCTGGTTGTCCCGCTCGAGCGGGATTACACACTCCCAGTATCTCCGAGTCCTTGCAAAAACTTCTGAGCGTGGTGTTTTTCACGCTCTGAGCGGGTTCCTACGCTCGAGCGGTAGTGCTTTGTCTGTGCAAGTCTGGGAGGGGGAAATCTATGCTCCGAGCGGACTGGTTTTTCGCGGCTCGAGCGGCACTGGTTTTATTCTTGTATCTTGGAGCTTGAGTGGGCCTTCTTGCGCTCGAGCGTGTCGCAGATTTTTTGTGCTTGACCTCGAGCGTCTATTTTCCAGTCAAGAGGAGTGTCCGTATATCAGTGGGTAGCTGGGCATTTTTGAATCACTTTTAAACAATTCACCTCTATCTCCTGCTTACTTTTTTCTAAAAAACACTTTTTTCCAGAGCCTCTCTCTCTCTAGGAAATTTCCCTTTCTTCTCTAGGGTTTTGATCTAGTTAGAGGTGTTCTCCTACCTTCGGCTTTGTAAAAAAAGCGTGTTGATCGTCGAGGGCTTCATTTTTATCGCGAAAAGTTTTGGAGTTTGGAGCACTTTGGTTTGGGTCTTCTTCTCCATTTGAGCTCTAACTTCGAGGTAGGGATATCCTGACTACTCCTTTATGAGCTTTGTCTTTAAATTTTAGCATTTTGATATGTGGGGATTGTGGGTAATTTTTGAGAAGTTTGGGTCTTTGTGTATTTTACGAAAGATGGGTTCTATTTATATAAGCTAATCGTGCATGTTAGCATGGAGAAAATGAGATAAATTTTCGGGTTATCGATAGAAATGGAAACCTTAGGGTTGTTTTGTTAATTATGGGAAATGCCCTAATTACATTGATGAATTAATTTGGGAAATCAATTTTTGAGAATGAGAAGTTGAATTGGGAATGTTGAAATGGGAACGTATGGGATTAAAGGTGTAGTTGGATCATTTAATCAGCTCACCTAAGTGAAATGTTGAATATTTTATCCATTGGGTGCATTTATTTT
>NW_021030459.1:0-18563 GCF_004153795.1 Camellia sinensis
AGTTCCAAACTTTGAACTTTAATTTCCTAATTTATATCTCACCCCCTACGTGGATTGAATAGTCCATCATATGTAGGATATCATATCCGAATGGATATTTTAGTCCGTACTTCAATTTTTTAATCAAATGTTGGATTAATAATTTTATTGGACTGTTAGTGTAATCCAAACACATATCTACCCAAAACAAACATGCTTAATACTCGAGTAGCAATGAGATTAGCGGAATCCAAGGAGTTAGCTTGTGGTTCAAGAGCCATTTGTATCTGAAGTAACGTTTAAAAAAAAAAAAAAAAAAAATGTCATAAAGATTTTCATCTTTAAATTATACAATAATTAAAATATCACATACTAATTAAAGGATAAAATTTTTTCATAAATATATTTCTAGTATTTTTTATAATCTTAAGTACTATTTTTGCGGATTATAAAGATGTCAAATATTTTGACTTTTTTTTTTTCTTTTTTTTTCTTTTAACTCATGTGAGTTCTACCCATATGGGCCATACTTCCGTTGTAGCACTGTTAGTTTTTCATAATGATTGGTTTCAAATAGGATTAGAATCAGTTTTACCACACAATAAATTTTCTTGACCGAACTCAAGTCTATGGGTGTGAGATGACAAAATTATAAAGTGAATTGGCATGGCTCTGTCTAAATCATTGATGAATTATTGGGCTATAAAACATAATTTCAATGTTTCAATGAAAATTGTTGTTGGCAAGCGAAATTGAAGTTTTCTGCTGAAATATGTAGAATTGAAAGCAGTACAAATAATTGTGGAGGCACGTCCATGCCAAGATTTTCAGTCATGTTTAAAAAAATGTATATAAACATGAAAGTCCATCTGTAGCAGAAATTATTTGGACAACTTGATTGATTATACAGTTGAGAAGATGCTTAGACCTCTGTTTTTTATTTTATTTTATTTTATTTTATTTTTCATCCACTGCCCGTTTGGCAATTTTTATTTTTTATGTTGTAGCTAATTTAACTTCAAATTTGAAAATTTTATACTTAAACAAATCACAATAATAAGACAAAAATGAAGGGAGAAATCACTTTTTTTTTTTTCACAGTAATTTAACTTCAGAAGCGTTAGGGAGGTTAGCGGCAACTGCTTGGCGTTGTGATGGAAGAATAAGTTGGGCTAGAGCAAGGTGAATGGCTGGTTCACTAGATCTGACATTGATGCCTAATCTGGCCTTGGCGAAGAAGCGGCTTGTTAAGTTTAAAGCAGATAATGGAGTTTTGCTTCTTCTAGGGACGTCGAGAAGTGGTGATTAGTAGGTCAGCACTTATATTTAACAAGATTGGGGACTTGCAATCTTCAATGGGCAAGTCTTTGAAGCCGTTTGAGATCTCAACCGGGACATAGGACTTTCAAAAGGATTGCTCAGCAGAGGAAGAGTTGCAAAATGAAAGAAATATAAGAACCAAAAGACATAAATGCATGAATGTTAAGAATATGGAACTTTGAGATTATTAAGTTCTTACCCTCTTCTTCCCTAAAGACTCCACGGCGCAAGGGGTAGAGATAAAGATCATCATCTGGCACAAACTCCCAGTTACCCGAGATAATGAGATAGTCTTCACCAGCACCTTGTTAGAGATCTAGAGGTCGGCTATCAGTTATTATGCGGTGGATCTGGGTTTGGGTAATAAATTTAGCCGCTAGTGGACTTGAAAGCCATACATGGTGTTAGCAGTATTGGATGTTAAAGGAGGGTGATCCTAGCGTTTTCTCAGCCAGACAGCTCGGCTATGCCGTTGATAACCTAAAACGTATTAATGGCTAATTGTATGGGGTTAAGTTTGTAAAGTGCCAAACTTCTCAGAAAAGGATGCCCAAGGGGAATCTAACTCTGCCCTTGATTATGGGACACAACTAGAACTTACATGTAGGTTCTCCAAGCATAATGGAATCCTCTTTACCAGCTAGCCTAAGGTGGACGTCGGCTGGAATATATAAACACTTGCGAAAAGTATTCTAATTTACTGGGTGAATCTACCTTCCACTAAACATTCCCAGGACGCAAGTTTAATGGATTATGGTAATGGTTTATGCCGGGGAAGGTTCTTAATACCTCAGCAATATCCTAAGAGCACTGGGGTAGGGGTTCTAGAAGATCTAAGAAGGGTTTTGAAGCAAAATTTGTTTCAATTTTCCTGAGTGACTGGTTTCTAGCAAATCATAATCCTAAATCTGTGATTGTGCAAGAACTACTGAAATGAACAAGAATCTAGAAGCAAGCAGGAAATGCAAGGAAAACGGGATTCAAAATTGAAACAAGGCAAAAAAAAAGCAAAGACGTATTGTGTGCAGTAGTGTGTAATTAAAGTCCAAGAACACAAAAGCATTTTTCAACACACTGACAGATGCAGAAAAGTAAATTCATGACATCCAGTGCCAGTGTGCGAGAACTAGAGATGGCATGCAAAAACATGAACAAATGCAGAGGGCATAAATGCAAGTTCAGGAACATAAAGAAAAGAAAGTGAATTAGAACCAAAGCAGAAAGACTCGAACATGAATGAAGATGGCAACACAAATGTAAAGACAGATACAATGTGTGGTGCATAAAAAAATAATATTTACGAACAGTAAAGGATCCAAGATTGAAATAGCAGAAATTGAAAAATTATATAGCGAAAAAGAAGAAGCGGCCGGCCGGATTCGTACACACCGAAGTTAGACGACACTCTCAATCAGAACAAAACGATTGAATATTCTCCAGAGGTGATGAACAGACCAGTTGCAGAAAGCTTCAAGGCACAGCAATGGTGGTTTAGGGACTCTAGAGAGAGAGAGTCTGAAGAATGAAGAGAGATCGTGTTTGCGAAAGTGAAGGACAATGAGAGAATGAAGGAGTTTTTGTTGAAATGAGAAAAGGCGGCAAAACATGATGAGGCCACCTAGGGCGAAGTGCTTGTTCTAACTTCAAGTGGCGTGGGAGAATTGATGTGACATAATGACGCGTTGATAGGTACGGCCAATAGGACAATGATACGTGGTAGAAACGGTTGAGTTAATGGTTGCATGACAGCTTATGCATAGCAGGGGCTGTTGAAATTCTTGAACTAGTGGAATCATGATCTCGGCTATGTGCGTGATCTCAGTTGAGATGTTGAAAGAACTTAATTCTTGATTCTTGATTATTGATGAAGATCTATGTTCTGGTTATTTGAAGTCGAACGAGTTATGATCTCGGTTGGAGAAGTACCTTTATTTGGCTGACGTCGTCAGAAATTAGACTCTATTTGTTCCATGACCTCAGGTTGCTGAGGTAATAGAACCTAAGGAGCAGTTATGAGAATGCATTTTAAGAATGACGCCACGTGGCCAAGGTTCCATGTGGGCGAGACATGTTACCGAGGTGATTGTGGTATTGTCGAGATATGGTGCGGTAATACCAGAGTCCGAGATATATGGATAGAGGACAAGAGTCCTAGATAAGAAAACACACTTAGTATGGATAAGGATAAGGCTCTTGAGGAGATTATCCCTATCTAGCTAAGGGTCCGAGATAAGCATTGTGCATAAGTCCTATAAAGTAAGACTGCTATGGGACTATGGCATTGCTGGCTATAAAAGTGAGGCACTCTCGTGGGTTTAAGAGACGCTTTATTCTGTGAGTTTAGTACTTTCTTGATATCTTTGAGAGATAAGTTTATTGACTTCATCGTCGGAGTGCCCCCAGATAGACGAGTCACCATGGTATTATTATCTTCTTGTTGAAAAGTGGTTGGCTTAGTGTATTATGCCGCGTGCTCTATAGCTAAGTTCCTTGTTTGGTTGTGTAGTCAGAAATCAACACCCACAGTTTTCATCTAGTTGTTGCGTGAATTTAGATTTGATTTTGTGTCTGATTGTGATCATTACACAAATCTGTTTGTATGCATAGATAAAGGTAATGGACCTTAAACTACTTGCTTTGTATTTTCTTCTAAAGGCGTTGTTTCGTAATATCAAAATGAAATGGTCTTTGCCTCTCCTTTGACTAGACCATTAGCATCATCAACTAAAGCTGAATCTTCACTTGAAGGATATTAGATTGTATTTGGATCTGCTGGTGATCAGCAGATAGATTTTCAACATAGATTTTTCAACAGATAGAGAATCATATAATTGAGAAAAGAGTTTAGAGAGATAGAGAGAAAGTTTGAAACTTATGTGAATTTGAACATAAGGAAAAATTAAGCTAGATAGTTAAAAAAAAAATTAAACAAATCATCGGCTTGGTAAGAAGAAATTTTAACAAATAACAAATTTTTGATGAAATAAGGGAAAATTTTTGAACAGATAGGAAAAAATTTGAATAGATAGAGATAAAAATTTAATAGATGGGCAAATTTTTGAACAGATAAGTAAAAAAAATTGAACAGATAGTTAACGAAAGTCAACCGATAAAAAAATAACAGATAAATTAAGAGATAAAATTGGAAACAAAATGTCTTTCAAAACAAATAAAAAGACTTTCCACCAAATTATTTAAAAAATGGTGGACCTCTCATTAATAAAAAATATTTACTGAATCAATGTCTTACAATATCTTTAGATTGAATTTATCACTAATTTACTCTTATTTAAATTAATGATAAGATCAAATCAAATTTACCTAGACTCTATACTAGGTATGTTATAAATATTCAAAAAAATTTAAGGATCTAAGTTTTTTATTGTATTCTTTGTGGGGGGTGGTCGGGCTCTTACAGTTAGTAGGTCCGTCTCTGAATAAATCACAAACATGTATAAGATAGCATAACCTCAAGCAATCGATTGTAGGGTGCATTCTTAACGCACAAACACTTGGCATCATTCCAAGGACCAGTCGTGACTTTTTTCTTCTTTTTTTTTCACATTTTTTTTTTAAATTATCCTTGAACTATTAATTAAGTTTATTAATTAGTCCTTAAAATATATAAATAAAAATCGATTTAATTCTTAAATTATCAATTAAATTTGTTAAATTCCTAAATTATTTAATTCAAACATATTCAGTCACTAAAATAATTACAAAAATTAAATATAAACTCATAAATATTATATAAAATATGAGCTACTAAAATTTATCCATTTTGAATGCATTTACCCCTATTAACTTGAGGTTTTTGATGCATTCAAGTCTTTTTAATTTGATTAAAAATCCTACTTAATTAAAATTTTACATCAGGGTGTTCTTTGCAGAGATCATCGGCGTCGGAAAAGAAAGAGATGCCAAGCTTTGAGGCGGTGTCGGAGTAACCGATCTCAACAGCCATCTTGACGAGATGAAGCGCTTCATCTCTACCATGGAGACGTTCGATTCGTTTTCTGGTTCCAAATCTGCGTCGTTGATTCGTTTCCGATCCAACGGATCACCGATGAATCATAACACAGTTTTACGAAAGTCTATTGCTAGAGCTGTTTTGTTTTTCCAATGTCATTCAAAGTAGTTGATATCGTGGAAGCAACTAATAAATTCTGGAAATTGTCCTTTTTGGCATCTTAACTATTTTAGTTTAGAGTTAAAAAGTATCGTTTAGGATAGGCTGTTTGGCTTTTTTTAACTTTATGAGAAAAAAAATAAAATGATTATGGTTTGAATGTGACATTTTGTCTTAGAATAAAAAGCTTATTTTGTCCTTTTGTGACTATTTTAATTAAAAAGTCTCATTTTAACTTATGCCATACAAAAGCAATATCATATATGCATGTAGATTGGGATTAGCATTACAATCTTCAATTCTGATAGATCATAGGTTTGCATTTCTTATTTCCTGAGAATAAACCTTATGAAATTGGACTTCAACAACCACCACGGAGGGTGAGCTCTGTTGTGCTAAGCATGAGTTGGTGGTGAAAAGAGAGATAGTAGAAAAATAAAATTTCAACAGATAAGACAGAAAGTGAATCTGGGAAAAATTTTCAACACATCATGGAATTGGACAGAGAAAATTTTGTACAGATAAAATTTAACAAATAAAAAAATATTAGAATAAATAGTCAAAAAATTAAACTGATAAAAAATAGTTGAACAAATAGTCAAAAAAAAGAGATTTTTATTGATAAATCCATTCTAGAGTTGTTATAACCCATTAGGTCCACTAAGGAATATTATAACCTGATTAGTCCCATAAACTTTTCTTTTTATTCCATAAGGTCTATTTTTCTAATTTAATATGATTTCTTGGACTATTTTGCCCCCGTATATATATATGTACAGTGTTAATACGTATTACGTGCCTGTTTCTTCGCTGATTCTGTTTGGCAGTTTCTATATTACGCTTCTCATCATCAATCCAATTCCAAGAGATACGTTTATGCTTTGCATGCTCGTTCCAAGGATTGGTTGTGCCAGGGTTTCATTCTTGCTGTTGTAGTCTGGTTCTGTTGTTTGCGAGTGAAGACGACGAAGAGGAAGGTGTTCGGTTGTTACATTTTCCGGACTATAACTAGTTCAAATCAATTTTTTTCGACTTTCTGGACGATTGTAGGATTGCATGATTAAGGTTAGTATCAATTTGGTTATGAATACATGTTCAGTTTATGGTTTCATTCGTATAATGGATCAGATGCTCTGTTTTTGGATTTGTATGGATTGGATGCTCTGTTTTTTCAATTATATGCATACGTTGTCCTGTGGAGGAGAGTTCATTCATATTATGTGAAGAATGTGTAGTTCTCATTTTACTTTGATGTATGCGTAATGAGGCTCTTTGTGGATGATTTGATTATCAGTATATATATCAATGTGAATGTTCACATTTTGTTAATGTGAAATATGTAAAGAATGTGGATGTTTTCATTTTAAATTGATGTTTGCTTAATGAGGCTCTGTGTGTGTGATATAATTCAGAGTGTATGTGTCAATGTAAATGTTGACATCTTGTTTATATTATGTGAAGATTGTTGATGTTCTCATTTTATTTTGATGTTTGCTTAATGTTGACATCTTGTTAATATCAATGTGAATGTTCACATCTTCGTATTGTGAATTATGGATTTAGCACTTGAACTGTACACTTAGTCATCTATTTTTTGCACAATGTGAATTTTCATATCGATTTTGATTACTGTTCATTGTTGTGTTTTTGTGTTTTTACAAGAGATGGATACCTTTATGCTGTTGGTGTGTACATATGGTTGTAGTACAACTGTAATAAATATTGCCCGCGCAATGTGTTATTCTCGTTTGGTGGAGTGTTTGTGTGAGAAATGGGATGAGTTGTCTGCTGGCTCTATTTCATTATTCTGTAAACTACTTGGGATTAGTAAGTGTGATTTGGACAATGAGGAAGAATTTCAGAACATGTTACTGCTTGCTAAATCAATGGGGGTACAACATGTAGAAGTTGTGGTTGAGTTGAAAAGTGATATTGGTCAGTCAAGTAGTTTGGGATTGCTGCGTGTGGGGGTTGAGGAAGAAATTGATGCACTACGGAGATTTTGCCACCATAAGGAGAATGTGTTGTTGTCAGCCCCTTGGGCAAATGGTATTACGCATGTGGGACAACGGTTTGTTGGAGGTGCACAAGAATTTCGTGACGTTTTATGTAAGTATGCCATCCAATGTGGGTTTAAGTTTACATACGTGAAGAATGAGACAACAAGAGTTACTGTTGTGTGTGCGATGTGGGAGGAGAGGGGCTGCTTGTGGGCTATACATTATATAGCACAACGAGCAAATGATTTTTTCTACATTAAAAGGTTTAGTGATGTACATACTTGTGGTACGGATGTCCGAACATCGAAGAATCCGCTAGTTAGTTCGGATTTGGTGTCGAGTACCATATCTGAAATTGTGAGGGACAAGCCGTTGACTCAGCCGTGTGAGGTGGTGACTATTTTGAAGAGGGATTATGGGCTAAATGTGAGTTACCATGTCGTATGGTTGGGTGTGGAGAAAGAAAAGGCTGGTATTCCTCGAGATCACTCGTTATCATTTGACCAGCTGCGGTGGTATTCGGATGCCGTAATGCGGTACAATCCTGGGAGTTATGTCAATATTGACTATGATGCGAGTAGTCAACAGTTTTGTCGCTTCTTTGTGTCATTCGCTATGTGTATTTCTGGGTTCAATGCTTGTCGGCCTTTATTATTCCTGGATGGAACATTCCTCAAAGGAAAGTACAAAGGTCAGCTACTTGCGGCAACGGCGAAAGACGGAAACAATGGTTAGTAGTTTTTTTTAGCTGTCTATTCATGTCAATATTCACTCTGAGCAGCATAGTCTGGACAAAAGAGTGATTGGTAAATTATAATTCACATCTGTGTATGCTAATGACAGTAATGTGAACATTCACATTATTACACACTGATGTGAATGTTCACATTAGTGTATACTAATGTTAGTTGATCCATTAATGAACAGTACTGCGAATGTTAACATTGTCAGTGACTCAACAATCAACAACGAATTATTAATGGTCGTTAATGTGAATGTTCACATCGTTGATGTTTATGAACCTGAATCCAAAAATAACAATAATAAATAGGGCAATGTAGATATGAACATTCACATGACCTGTTTCGTTTATACTATTTTCTATTCACTTTGGAATATTGTGAATAGTTGTGTATTGGTGTTGTGTTGTAGGTCTGTTTCCTGTTGCATTTGCGATTGTTAATTCAGAGACCACGACCAATTGGTCGTGGTTCTTGCATGAACTTGGGAAGGTTGTTGATGGGAAACACCATATTACTTTTATTTCGGATCGTAATCTTGGTCTGTTAGAAGCTATGCCAAAGGTGTTCCCATCGGCTCATCATGGTTATTGCTTACAACACTTGAAGAGCAATTTAAGAGACCGGATGAAAGGAATTGATAATGGATTCAGGGATCACCCAGTAAGTAGGTTGGGTGACTGTGCCTACGAGCTAACTGTGGTAGGGTTCCATGAAAAGCTTGCAAAATTAAAAGAGGAGGGAAAACAACGAGCTCATAATTTTTTCAAGGACTTGGCACCTGAGCACTGGGCAAATTCATACTTCAGGTAATAATAGTTTCCTAAGGTGTTCCATTTGTGAAGTTTAGAATGGTAGCGATATGAATTTTCAGTTTAGAATGGTGACAATCTTCAAATTGTGTTTCATGTTCAATGTAAATGATGTGAACGTTCACATCTGCTAATGATGATTGATGTGAATGTTCACATCTGTTAATTTGTCAAATAGTCATGCAATGTATTACAGATTTGAATGTTGACACGTGTCATATTTTGTTGTTGTTGTTAACATTCACATCTGTCTATCATTTAAGTTGACAACATAATAAGCATATAATGTGAACATTCACATTATTATAAACTGGTAGCAGATGTGAACATTCACATTATTATACCCTGATGTGAATGTTCACATCAGTGTATACTAATGTCAGTACTGTGAATGTTCACATCTGTCAACGTAAATAGTCAGACCTATTAAATTTCGTATTGTACAATGTTTTGTGATATTGTGCAGGGGCATGCATTATGGGGAGATGACATCCAATGCGGCGGAGTCATTTAATAACTGGATTAAAGAAGCACGTAATCTTCCTATCACTCAAATGGTGGACACAATTCGTACTCAGTTAATGCGGCAAATGTCTGCACGGCGTGACCAAGCAAACAAATGGAATGAGATTATTTGTCCAACATTCGAAACAAGGCTTATGGATTCGTTCAATGACAGCAGGTCTTGGCAAGTTAGCAAAGCCAACGAGGATGTGTTTGAAGTTCATTCGATACCATCTGTTACAGTTGATGTTGCAAGGCGTACATGTTCTTGCTTCAAATGGCAAATCAACGGATTCCCATGTGACCATGCTGTTATTGATATTCAGAAGACCTGCTACAATCTCAATGATTGTGTAGAACATTACTTTCATGTAGAGATATATCGTGCAGCCTATTCGGGAGCCATATTCCCTATACCCTCGGTAGAGAAGCCGCCTTTTGATCCCACAGACTTCACTATATACCCGCCAACTGTGAAAAGACCACCCGGAAGGCCGAAGAAGAATAGGATCCCATCAAGGGGTGAGAAACTGAAGCAAATAAGGTGCGGGAGATGTAATAAGTTTGGGAGCCATAATCGAAAATCATGCACGGAGCCGATATAGGATGTACCTTTTTTCATTTCAACATTGTATTTTACATTGGATTCTTATATTCATTTTTGAAATAAGATTGTGTTGTGTTGGCAAACATTGGGTTGCAATAAGATTACGTTGCATTGGCAAACATAATAATGCATTAGTATTTGATTTGTGTTTTATTTTCACTTTTTTAAGGTACCAATCTGACATTTATGTTGGTTGTGTTTTGGATGAATGCATGATGTTAACATTCACACTTGTGTAATATAATCACATTATGTGAATGTTCACATTGTTAAACTTTCAAACATTTCTGTGGTGGGAATGTTCACATTGTTGTTACTATTAACAGCATCAAAGTAGATGATATGAATGTTTACATCAATGTAACCATTCGCATCATCAACTCATAAGATGTGAATATTCATGACATCAATGTTGCCATTTGCATAATCAGAAGTTTTGATGTGAATATTCACATCATCAAATTATTAGATGTGAATATTAACTTGTGTTAAGAAATATCATACTCACACCTGTCATATTGTGTTACATGAACACTTTAAGCAATATTCACATCCATGTAGTGTGGTTTAAAACAGAAGAAAGTGTACGATCATTCTGTGATGTGAACATTCACATCATGTCATGTGTATCCAAAAAAAAAAAGAAAAGAAAATACAATCTCAATGTGCATGACCAACGCAAAATAGGCCTGAAAATGCATATACATATATTGACTGAAAAATATCTGTACAAGCAATGATATAGACTTGATTTACAATTAAGCTAGTCTGCTCCAATATGAAAAATCTATTGACACTAAATTGTTTTAAATGTGGATAACAGATTTGGGTAACAGTGATAGGTGGACACCCCCCACCTATAGGTTGTCACATTGCACTGTCTTTCTGTGGTTCTGAAAAAGGTGTACTAATGAGTCTTTTATTTGACACCATTCAAAGCGATCTAGGCTGGCAACAATGTCTTTACGATATACATGCGCCCTCATGATGTAACAAACTGCAGGCCCGCAATCCACCCTGAAAATGCAAACTTCTTGTTAGATTTTGAAATTTAGGTGGGTAATGGTTGTGGAACATGTGTAGAAATCGATTTTAGGCTTACGAATTTGATGCTTACTGATGACAGATGTCCACTGATATGATTGTTTTCGAAGTATTTTGGCTTGATAAATTGGTCCATAATGGTGATGACGGTCCAATGTTGTGCACCAAAGCTGTGATGTAGTCCCTCTGCCAACAATGAAATTTCATATTAGGCACCAACCAACATAGGGCATACGTCCAAGTTCAAATATTACACATCACGACAAGTATTATTTTTGTCAGCCACTTACCAGTATTTGTGCTTTGTCAATATGTGGGTCATGTATGCCTTCTCTTGGGCACAGTGAGTTATAATGCCTCCATACATTCTCTTTCACGTCGTACACAACAATTGTCCAGTGAAAGTTGTCGTGTATTGGGAAGATTAAGAATCTCTGGCCTTAATACTCCTTGATATGTACATCAATCAGTTTATTTCTTTTGTGGAGGGATACTCTTGCATAGTTTTCTACACACAAAGGGCATACAATGATGTACCAAGTATTTATATCAATGTTTGGTGTTACTGATTTGAATGTTCATCTGCTAATGGGGAGTTATGTTACTGATGTGAATGTTCACATCAGTTAGTGTGAGTAATGCTACTGATGTGAATGTTCACATCAGTTAGTGTGAGTAATGCTACTGATGTGAATGTTCACATCAGTTAGTGTGAGTAATGCTACTGATGTGAATGTTCACATCAGTTAGTGTGAGTAATGCTACTGATGTGAATGTTCACATCAGTTAGTGTGAGTAATGCTACTGATGTGAATGTTCACATCAGTTAGTGTGAGTAATGCTACTGATGTGAATGTTCACATCAGTTAGTGTGAGTAATGCTACTGATGTGAATGTTCACATCAGTTAGTGTGAGTAATGCTACTGATGTGAATGTTCACATCAGTTAGTGTGAGTAATGCTACTGATGTGAATGTTCACATCAGTTAGTGTGAGTAATGCTACTGATGTGAATGTTCACATCAGTTAGTGTGAGTAATGCTACTGATGTGAATGTTCACATCAGTTAGTGTGAGTAATGCTACTGATGTGAATGTTCACATCAGTTAGTGTGAGTAATGCTACTGATGTGAATGTTCACATCAGTTAGTGTGAGTAATGCTACTGATGTGAATGTTCACATCAGTTAGTGTGAGTAATGCTACTGATGTGAATGTTCACATCAGTTAGTGTGAGTAATGCTACTGATGTGAATGTTCACATCAGTTAGTGTGAGTAATGCTACTGATGTGAATGTTCACATCAGTTAGTGTGAGTAATGCTACTGATGTGAATGTTCACATCAGTTAGTGTGAGTAATGCTACTGATGTGAATGTTCACATCAGTTAGTGTGAGTAATGCTACTGTGTGAACTGAACATGATGGAAAAAAAAACAGTTGGGGATATGTAAGATCACTTACTCATCACCGCCGTTCTTGTGCAAATTTTGGACTTTTTGCTTGTTGAGTTTGTTCATGTTAGCCCAGACCTTTAGTTTGTTGTTCAAGGATAACTTCTTGGACTTTGTTGGCTGCTTTTTTGGTGGTTGCTTGTCTAAATCTTGTGCAATTTGGACTGCATGTGATTTCTGTTGGGCTCCCTCTTCCCCTTTCTTCTGACCAGGCAGGTTGGGGTATTCAAACTCGTCCAACCTGTGTTCTTTCCTTACCTTCTGCTTTATGCACTTTACCCTTGATGGGGGGATGATAATGTATTCCAATGCTGCAGTGGGATGCTTGTTAAGGCTGTCATGAGCCTTTTGTGCTTTAACTCGAGTGATGATGTGGACGGACTGATCGTCAAAAAGGTCTTGAAGTATTGTTTTTTCACATTCCAAGTTGATGACCAACTTTGTCAGCC
Organism: Camellia sinensis; assembly: GCF_004153795.1. Taxonomy (NCBI): domain Eukaryota; kingdom Viridiplantae; phylum Streptophyta; class Magnoliopsida; order Ericales; family Theaceae; genus Camellia; species Camellia sinensis. The sequence continues at coordinate 13,037 of NW_021030459.1, forward strand.
GCTGAATTTCTGTATCTTTCCACTCCATGCAAGTCTTCATGTCCATGTCCACATTGGATGGGCCCGATTTGTCAAATAGTTTGGCTTCAAGGACAGCAATCACCCTTGCCCTCAACTCCCATGATTCTTCCAACTGTTTGTATTTCGCTTCCCATTGTCGTACAAGAGCCCAAGCTTTTTGGTTTTCTTTTATGAGTACTTCCACAATGTCGGGCTCAGTTGGTTGTGCTATGATGATTCCTTTCTCAGCATTGAGGGTGCTACAGCTGGGGTTGATATAATGTCCAACATCATTTAGGTCCACTGCATCGATAGAAAATGCATCCCTGTCATCACTGCGTTGACTGTCTTTGCTTTGATCCTCATTGCTTTCATCTCTCTTTGCTACTGCACTTGACAAAATCTCAGGTTTGGGCTCCACATTCAATTTTGTATAACGGTACATCTTCGCTTCAGTTGGTGATGCCATTAGCTCGCCGCCATATACCTGCATTTGGAGGCAGTATGTTAGTTAGATAGTTCCTCGTCTCACTATGTGAATAGGTACAATATATTTGGTTGTACTTCTACTTCATTTAAACCCAGCTTAGCCAAAGATATGGACTTCATGTTGCTATGTAAGGCTGTGAGGTCCCACTTTATGCATCGCGGAATGGCATTGGGGTTGCGGGGTTGTAAGATTGTTGTATGCTCACACAACCAGTACTGAAACAAATAACAAATATTAGTAATTTGAATGTTCACATCAATTAACATTGATGTGAATGTTTACACCACTGGGCAGTAATGTGAATGTTCACATTACACCACTGGGGCAGTAATGTGAATGTTTACATCAATTAAAACTGATGTAAATGTTCACATCTGCTAATGGGGAGTCATGTTACTGTTGTGAATGTTCACATTTCCTAATGTTGAGTGATACTACTGATGTGAATGTTCACATATGTTAATGTGAATGATATTACTGATGTGAATGCTCACAACTGTTAATGTCAGTGCTATTACTGATTTGAATGTTCACATTTGCTAATGGTGAGTGATGTTACTAATGTGAATGTTCACATCTGTTAATGTGAGTGATACTACTGATGTGAATGTTCACATCTGTTAATGTGAGTGATACTACTGATGTGAATGTTCACATCATTAGTAACATCACTCACAACTGTTAATGTCAGTGCTATTACTGATTTGAATGTTCACATTTGCTAATGGTGAGTGATGTTACTAATGTGAATGTTCACATCTGTTAATGTGAGTGATACTACTGATGTGAATGTTCATATCTGTTAATGTCAGTGCTATTACTTATGTGAATGCTCACATTTTGCTAATGGTGAGTGATGTTACTGATGTGAATATTCACATCTGTTAATGTGAGTGGTACTACTAATGTGAATGTTCACATCTGTTAATGTGAATGTTTACACCAACATCTACTAATGTGTGTTTGTACATTACTGAAACAGTAATGTGAATGTTTACATCAATGTTGTCAACTTCCACACCAATGCTGAGAAATGTGAACATTCACATCAGAGTGTCCAGAGCCCGTTAATGTTCATACTAAACATATAATAAGTTTTATGAGATTTACCATTAACAACATCACACATCCGATGACTCGTCTTGGTTTTCCACAGTTTTGGCCCAATGAACCCATCAAGGTTGCCCGGATGCTCTCAGCCCAATCATACTCGATCATCTTGTGTAATGGGTCCATGTATGAGTAGAAAACCCATCCAATTGTTTCTCCGGATGTAGAAAAGAATAGCTTGACGCATGCATACATGCAAACTAATCTTGCGACCTCCTCATTGTCATGTTTTTTTGTGCCCTTCAATGCTTCCCTCAGAATTTCTCGTATTTTGGCAGCACTTAACCGACTAACATCCTTGCACATTCGGTGTATGATGCCGGTTGTTGGTTTTGCACCATAAGAGAGGTCCATCGACTTGGTGCCGTAGTCCACCCCAAAAATCAGTGATACGTCGCTTCTAAAAATCTGGATGTTCTTATCTCCAATGTAAAACCTCCCACTAGATTGCTTGAATGTTTGTACTATACGTACAATGACATCGTCATATTTCATGCAGTGGTTGAGGTCGATTTCGTTACTGATCAAGCTATCAAATAATGGCCAGAACGGTATTTTTCTAAGGCACTTCAATTGGCCACTTGTAAATTTTGTATCCTTTAACAGTTTGACCAATCCAGTTATATTTGACCGGTAGTTTACTTTTTTCATGTTCACTTCTTCAGGAACAGCTGTTTGATCAGGCTTGGTTTTGAAACGGGATTCCCCTCGCTTTCGCTTGCCATCAACTTTATGGGGAAGACCTGTGTGTTCAAATGAGCACATGTAATTGGTTGAAACACAGAGGATGGAACCCGAAGCACCAAACAACATTCAACAACCAGCATTGACAGTAATTGGAACATTCACATCAGTGTTTATTACTGTAAGTTTACACAGTAATCAATACTAATGTGAATGTTCACATCATCCATGTTGGAAAAATAAATTCGGAAAACGACAACAGTTACTGGGCAATGTAAATGTTTACATGGGTGATCACATTATGTTATAATTTGCTAAAAATCAAAGGGGGGAACCAACAGCACCAAACTACACCCAATAACACAAACAACTTGGGCATTGATGACACAATGTGAATGTTTACATCATACGCCATCACAGTATTGAGTGAAGTTTGGGGTTTCTGACATTAATGTGAACATTCACATGATGGTACACTAATGTGAATGTTCACATCAGTGTATACTACTGTAAGTTTACCCAGTAATCAAGACTAATGTGAATGTTCACATCATCCATGTTTGCAAAATAAATTTCAAAAACGACAACAGTTATAGGGCAATGTAAATGTTTACATGGGTGATCACATTATGTTATAATTTGCTAAAAATCAAAGGGGGGAACCAACAGCGCCAAACAACACCCAATAACATAAACAACTTGGACATTGATGTCACAATGTGAATATTTACATCATATTCCATCACAGTCTTGAGTGAACTTTGGGGGTTTTGACATTAATGTGAACATTCACATGATGTGAATGTTCACATCAGTGTCTACTACTGTAAGTTTACCCAGTAATCAACACTAATGTGAATGTTCACATCATCCATGTTTGCAAAATAAATTCTAAAAACGACAACAGTTACTGGGCAATGTGAATGGGTGATCACATTATGTTTTAATTTTCTAAAAATCAAAGGGGGGAACCAATAGCACCAAACTACACCCAATAACACAAACAAGTTGGACATTGATGTCACAATGTGAATATTTACATCATATTGCATCACAGTGTTGAGTGAAGTTTGGGGGTTCTGACATTAATGTAAACATTCACATGATGTGAATGTTCACATCAGTGTCTACTACTGTAAGTTTATCCAGTAATGAACACTAATGTGAATGTTCACATCATCCATGTGTGGAAAATAAATTCCGAAAACTATAACAGTTACAGGGCAATGCGAATGTTTACATGGGTGATCACATTATGTTATAATTTGCTAAAAATCATAGGGGGGAACCAACAGCACCAAACAACACCCAACAACACAAACAAGTCCAACATTGATGTCATAATGTGAATATTTACATCACATTCCATCACATTGTTGAGTGAAGTTTGGGGGTTCTGTGGACATAAAAAATGAACAATATCAACAGTGACAGTAATATGAACATTCACATCATTATACACTGATGTGAATGTTCACATCATTATACACTGCTGTGAATATTCACATCAGTGTCTACTACTGTAAGTTTAGCCAATAATCAACACTAATGTGAATGTTCACATCATCTATTTTTACAAAATCAATTCCGAAAACATCTATGTTTACAAATTCAAATCTGAAAACCAGAAGGTGGATGTATACATCGGTGATGACATTATGATTGAAAAGCAGAAGGTGGAATGGTATTCCTTACTTTTGTTCGTCATGGTTGGTGGGTATGGATCACACTCAGTGGATGAAATAAACTCAATGGGACGACAGGAATCTTCAAACGACGAAGCACCCTCCTTCCGATGTGAACCTTCACAGTTGTGAGACGAAGAGGAATTTGGGGTCGATGGTCGACGGTGGACGACGAGGACGTTGGTGAGGCGATGTGAATCTAGGGATACTGGAGGTGATGTGAGTATCGTTTCATGGATTGAGTTTTTGTTTTGGAAATTTTGTGGATTGAATAGTTGGAATACGAATAGGTTTTGCGGAATCGGTTACACGCGGGAGAGGCGGAGAGGGTTATTTCGTCCTTTTACAATTAATGGACCTAATGGAATATTCAGAAATAGTTTGGGTTTTATGGAACAAAACAGTTATAAATGGGATTTATCAAAAAAAAGCCCCCAAAAAAAATAAACACATAGTTAAAAACAATTAAAGGGTAAACTACCAATAGGTTCTAATAGTTGGATTTAATTCTCATAAAGTCCTATTAAAAATAAGTCTTAATAAAATCGTCGTTAAAAATAATTTTTTGTAATAATTTTTTTCATATGTCACTAAAAATTTACAATTATAGATTCTTTTTTTTTTTTGGTTACGATTTTTATAAATTGTTGCTAAAACTTATAATTAATAACTTTTTTTATGATGAATTTTTTAAATTATTGCTGAAAGTTGAACATTAGTAACATTTCTTTGTAAATATTTTTCTAAACTATCGCTAAAACTTATAATTAGTAACATCATTATGACAAAATTTTCAAACTATTGTTGAAAATTAACAATTAGTGACATTTTTTTGATAATATTTAATGAAATGTCATTAATTCTCACAAGTCATATTGGACAATAAGTCCACCTATCAAGACCTACATGTAAGTTTCCCAAATTAAACAGATAAAAAAATCAACAGATAGATTAAAAAGTAAAATTAAAAATAAAATGTCCATCAAAATAATAAAATGTATTTCTGATCACAATATTTTACAAAGAGTGGACTTCTTACTAAGAAAAAATACCTATAAGACCTAATGAGTTATACCCTCTTTAGATTGAATTTTTCAATAATTATTTTTAGGAAAATTTATCTATAAATCACATTTTGAGGAATGGTGATCCATTTAGTCCCAAGAATTTTTTTATAAACCAATTAGTCCCATTGATTTTAGAAATATAGATTTAATATATTATTTAAAAATTAAATTTACAGTTATACCCTTATTTTTATTATGTTTCTTTTTCTTTTTCTTTTTTGTGCTAGAAAGATAAGGTACATAATTTATGAGAATCAAATTTGGGATCAATTTGTATATGAAAATTTTTTTTATTTAGAAAACATTTCAAAAGGAGTACAAAAATGACTTAAAATATTAGATTTTTTAAATATTCCAAAAAGGTGTGGGATTTTTCAAATATTTCAAAAAGAGTACAAAAACTACTTAAAGCTTTGGCCAAATGTATAATTTGAAACTATAATACTCCAATGTAACACTCAAAAAAAAAAAAAAAAATTCTTAGTGTAACA
>NW_021030459.1:47606-69145 GCF_004153795.1 Camellia sinensis
CTCAAGAGAGAGCCCCTCTCTATATAGAGAACTTCTTGTCTTGTAAAGCTTACAAGACAAGCTTCATAAGAGGGAGATCCCTCCATACACGTGTATGGAGGGGAGCAAAAAGCAAGACAGCTGTCTTAAAATATCTGCAAAAGCAGATGCACAGTAGTCGGCCGGTCAAAAGGGTCATCTTGGCCAAAAGGAGTGCTGACCGGCAACAAATAGTGCCGGCCGGCAATATACATTGCCGGTGGCAGCAAAAACCAGCCGGCAATATACATTGCCGGTGGCAGCAAAAACCAGCCGGTGACCTCTAGCCACTGCCGGTGGTGGGTGGAGATGGTCTACAAGCCCTACCCTGCCTCTCAAAGGCAAAACACAAGTGTTTGGTGTGAAACCAGACACTAAACAGTCAAGTTCGGAGATCCTGAGGCAAGGCGCGCGAGCCGAGACCTCCGGGAACTCCAAACGAACGCAAACATGGATAATCACCGAATGTTCAAATGGTGACGTCCAAGTCTTGAGGACGGTCAAAAATGGGGTGTCTACATAAAGTTGCGCTCGAGCGAGGACCTTGCTTACTCAGTCTTACGCTTGAGCGATCGTCGAGCGGAAAAATTATGTAACCAGTACTTTTGTTGACCTAAGGGCTTGCTCGAGCGAAGGAAGTGATGCTCAAGCGAGGTGTCCTGTTTTTGAAAATTTTGTTAAGTGTTTCATGTTGCATTTGGGCATTCTCATTGCATCTTAGTCATGCCTAGAATACAATTAAGGGACAATAATGAGGATAAGACTTAGAAACACACTAAGAATGAAATGAAATAAGCTACGTACTATCCAAGTGTGTATTTCAATAAGTGTATCTATTCTATGTTTGTATAGGTCATACGCCGTGAGCCCTTTGATCCATTTGTTCTGCTATCAAAGCTATCTGTGAGTAATAACTTTGTAAAGCTATGTTCAATGTTAAATATTTTCTAAACATGATGATACGATATGATCTATTTCTTGAAATGCTATTTTGAAATTAAATGAATGATGGTCCAATGCTTTAAAATGTATTCGTGGCATCCTTAGTATCATATGATATGCGTCCCTTTATGTGTCATCGGAATGCCTTCATGGCCGTCCTTTTATGAGTCATCAGAATGACTTTATGGTCGTCCTTTTATGGGTTATCGAAACGTCTCTGTGCACATGAGTCATCGAAATGCCTTCATGGCCGTCCCCTTATGGGTCATCGGAATGCCTTTATAGTCGTCCCTTCATGGGTCATTGGATTTGTTAACGCTAATAGATGTACCACATATGATCATATGAAATGTATGAACTTTGAACATAAGTATGAATATGTATCTGCTTCTGAATAAGAATTTGAATTCTGAACCTGTTATAGACATCATTCATTATAGGCTCTAACTCACCGTATTATTTATGTATATAGGTGATCAGGCGAATGACCAGGCCTAAGCTGTTGCCTGGAGGTCAGTTTTGTCCAGCTAACCATAGTGCCTCCTGCGGAGGTTCCGAAACCTGCTTGTGGTCAATGTTTTGTGATCCAGAATCCCGTTTTAGTTTTCTTTTGTTTTATTTGTATGACGAGCTAAGTCCTATTTTGGTTATCTGTAAGCCAAGTGACGTAAGATTGTTGCTTATATAACGTTACTTTTATGAATATAAAGTTTAATATTTTTGTCTCATGTATGTCTGCACAGCTTTATGAACTATGTATGTTTTATATATTTGCTTCCCTAACCCTTTATTATGAGTTAATCTGTTCAGAGGCCTTTGGTAATCCAAGGATTGCTGGCCGGTTACGACGCTAAACCTATAGGGGCGGATTTGGGTCGTGACATCTATCTTTTATTAAAATATACATTTGTCTCTGTTAATTTTAATGTTTATCTATCATTTGTATTAGTTTCGATCACTTTATCTTTACTAAAAGTAAAATCAGTATAATTAATTACATAAACAATGTGAGACTAACTATATTTTTTTTAAATCTCAACAAAACTTAATGTAATTTACTCTAATTCTTTTTGTTAATATTTTAGTAATAATTGGAGAAGTTGTTCCAATTTGTAGCCTTACCTTTACCACATAAAAAAAAGAAAATATTACTGAAAAAAATAAGTAAATCCAAAAAACAAAAAAGAACGAAAACAATTTGGTTTCATTTAAAAAAAAAAAAATTTTAACAAAAGGTTTGAATTTCTCTTATGTTGAGTTTTTAACATGAGAGAACTTGAAATCCCTGTAAGGCCTATTACGAGTCTCGTTTTGATGATTCGAATCGTTCAATTTGTAAGTGTGACAACCCCGTTTTGTATTATGCTTTTAATTCTTTAATTGTGCATGTGCTTATGTGCTAAGTGTGGATTTGAGTGATAATTATGTCATCAATGTGGTTTTGACTACATATCTGTTGATCGTAGGAAAATCTGTTATGATTTCTGCTTTGATCAGAAAATTGAAGGCCTTAATGGTGTCAGAAATAGAAATTGGTTAGTTTAATGTGATCGACATAATTTGTAGAACCTATTAGAAAGTTTGATTAAAATTTGATTCAGTCTAAATTAATTAGATTAAATCAATTAGAACTAAGTGTAATTAGTTAATCTTAAGCCTTGATTAACACCTAATCTAATCCTCAAGTATATATATATTGTAATTCGGAGCTTGAACCTCTTAATCATAATTTTAGCTCAAAAAATTCTGAGATAGAGAGCTTTAGAGAGAGAGAGAGAACTCAATTTTTAGAGAGAAAAGAGCTTGAACTTGAAGAATTTGCTAAGAGGCTTGTGAATTGTGAAGTAGAAGCTCAAGAACTTGCTAAATTGAGCTCAATTAAAGACCTTAGGTAAGCTTTTGAACCCTGATTCATGAAATTAAACCATCAAAGATGTGAATTCAAGAGGATTATGTGATTAAATGTAAGAATTGAGCTAAAATTGTTAGAATCAAAGTTAATTCATGCATGCATGCATAGTTTTGTTGAATTTCATCATTTCTGGGCATAATTTTAACTTCCATGTTGAATTTAGAAGATGAATTGTACATGCATGCATGGTTCACAAAGTTTTGAAAGTGAATTGCATGTTTTTGAAACTTTGGAAAAGAGTTTGGAAATTATTGATACTTGTATGGGAGTTTTGGTTTCAATTATGAAGTTTTAAGCATCAATTTTGCAAAATAATGAAGTTTGATTTAGTAATTGGCTATGTACTCATGTTTTGGAAGAGTTTTCATGGTTTTGGGTTGCATCATGCATGAATCCATACTTTGAACATGTGTTTGTTTTTACTTACCCCCCCCAAAAAAAAGTGTTTGAATCTCAACTTTGTTATAGAATTTTCAAAATTCTGCCTCACCGCTTGAGTGAATAATTTGTCGCTCTAGTGCACATTTCATGCATCCAGTATTTTTGCAGAGAATTGCAGTTGGCTCGAGTGACCAAGTCATCGCTTTAGCGACCGCCTTTTATTCTGCACCTTGGCTCGAGCAAACATCGAGCCTAGATTCGGACCATTTAGTACTTTTGCAGACCAAGTGGTTTGCTCGAGCCACCAATGTTGTGCTCGAGCGAAGTGCTCTGTTTCAACAAATTTTGAAAAAACATATTCTAATCAAATGTGCATTCTCATTTCTTTCTAAGCATTCTTAGGCATGAATTGAACATCCTAAATGAATTAAAGAGTTAGAATGAAGCCTAAGAAAATTGAATAAGTTAAAGGATAATCCGGTTAAGTAATGTGAGTCAATGTGTATGTGTTGTGTAGGACCATTCGAAAGGACGAGTCAACAACCGAATCACTATGAGTAATATCTTAGTACAGATATTTTCTTACCTACTTTATTTTCTGAATGTCCTAATGTGATAAGCTTTCTGAAATCATGATTTTGCAAGTGTGAATGAGTTTCTATCTGTTTAATCAATATGATATCTGTAAATGTGATTGACGTGACACAAATGTGTATGATGAAGCCAAGGTCGTTCTGTATATCTGACTTGGACCCAAGGTCGTTCGGTACATTTGATAAGATGGACCTAAGGTCATTATGAACATCTGATAAATCTGATTATCTGTTATGGGTTGACCAAATGGTCATTATATAACTGTAAATAATTGGACCCGAGGTCGTTCTGTTATCTGTTGGACCCAAGGTCATTTCGTTATATATTACTTATGATATAGAAATGCTTATGTCAGTTACTAGAACTCATTCACATAACCCGTTTACTCTGATGTTATTCACTAGGCGTTAGTTCACTTTGTATTTATATGTATGTAAGTGACCAGCGAGATGTCCAGCCCCAGTGTTAGTGAACCTGTGAAGAATACTAAGTTTAGTGAAGTCTGTTATGAGCGCCTCACGAGCGAGGCTTTTGTTTATTTTATCTTTTGAATTTTTGTCTTCTTTTATTGTTTATGTTTGACTTCGTATATGTATATAAGTCCTAGTTTTGTATGACAATGATGTTTAAATGATCTCGGATATATGTTACCTTATTATATATGTATGAGTGTGAGTTATTAATATATGAGAAGTTTCTATTTATGCCATTTATGCACAATTCATTGGACAAAATTTTATAATTCAGCTTCTGCTTCTGACCCCATATAATTAATTATGATTTGATTTATGTCTAAGGTTGTAGGTAATCTTATGATTACTGGCTGGTTATGATCCAAATCTCTAGGGGCGGATTCGGGTCATGCTAGTAAGACTCTCAATGTTTATCATCCATGTAAAAATTTAGGTGGATTTGATAATCGTAACTTTTTTATTTTAGAGAAAATTGTTGAAAAGTCTAATATAACAATTGTATAAGGCATTAGGTCCAATGAATATTTTTTTGTTAGTGAGAGGACCACCCTTTGTGAAATAGTTTGGTGAAAAGTCCTTTTGTTATTTTGAAGGATATTTTATTTTCAATTTTATCCCTCAATCTATCTGTTGAATTTTTTTAATTATCTGTTCAAATATTTTTTTACCTGTTTAATTTTTTGACTATCTGTTGTTGAATTTTTTTATCTATTTAAACACAGATTTGAAGGCCATTTTTCCTATCTGTTGAAAATTCACAAAGTTGTTTTTGATATTTGTTGAAATTCTCTAACAACAACAACAATAATAATATTTTAGTTGTACACACTCTGTGTTCAAATTTTTATCAGTATAAATTTTCTGTCCAAAATTCTTTTTTATCACTATTTGTTGAAATCATAACATTTGTTCAATTTCTATTGAACATGTTACCTCTCATATGGAATCAATGGGCAAAACAACAACAAAAGTAAACAATACAAGATCTGAGCATCCAAACCAAAAAGATCAAGCATATAGATACTATCATTTTGCAGTATCTATTATTTTGTCTGTAGTTGCACCACAAATTAACAAAAAATAAGAATTCAAAAAAGGATTTTTGGTGAAAAGCCCCTCCCATTGGGCCTTTTTTGTGTGAATCCCACAGAATAAAATAATGGCTCCAAAAGTTCCTTAAATTAAAAAATATTATGAAAAGACTGAAATAGCCTTTTATATAAATGGGCAAATATGAAACAATTGTACCGTTTCTCTCCCCTCACTCTGTTTTATCAATTGAAACTCTCCTCTGAAAACTGTCATTCGAAAGCCCTAGCATCCGAGTCTCATTACTCTCTTTCTCTCTCTAGAGTTACTTTGTCTTTCTACCCCTGCAACGTTACAAGTTCGTTGCTTGCGCTCGAATGTTGAACTCCGCATTGCGCTTTCTCTCTCTCTTGGACACACGTTGTGAGTCGTGATTTTTGTATTTCCACACTTCTTCCACATTTTCCAGATGATTTTTCCCCTTTCTGTTCTGTGAATCTGTTGAATGTTAAACCTTTTTTTTTAATTTTTTTTTTATCTTTTGATTATTCTTTGTACTGGTGAACTATTTTAGAACAGTGTATGCAGTTTTGCTTCAATTTCGCTGCTTTATTTCTATTGTGTTTTGGTCTTGCAATCTCATTGCTTTCAATTTCACTTCATGAATTTTCGTTGTAGTTAATTTTAACATTTATGCATTTATTAAAAATATATTTGAAATATATATATATATATATATTGTTTATTTTTTAGTGTATATTGTTCAAAGTAAAATTTTACTTCCAACCAGTGTAAAATTTTACTTGCAATGAGAGTAAAGTTTTACTTCTAAACAGAGTAAAATTTTACTTTAACACTTTGTTGTTTCATTACAATGTTTTGTGCATTTTTATGCTTTCATCAATGCCTCTTGATTTCTTGCTGTATGTGTTTTATAGCCTTTGCTCATTACATATGTGCATATCAATTTGTGTGTATATATATATATATATATATATGTATCTATTTATGTATGTAAATGTGATTGTAGTTTCGTCATTTCTCTGATTTCGGTTTGAATGTGAATTATACATGTTAATTTCAGAACTGTGTTGCGTGTAGTCACAATTGAGACAAGGTTTTCTTGATTCTTGGTTCTAGAAGTTTTGCAGGTGTTTTTTGTTTATTTCCTTGGGTATATTGTTCAGAGTAAAATTTTACTTCCAATCAGAGTAAAATTTTACTTTCAGAGTAAAACTTTACTGTCTCATTACAATATTTGTGCATTTTCTTTAGTACTTACTATTTTGTCACTTTGTTGTTTAAAGTAAAATGTTACACTGTTGATATAAGGAAACTTTTTAGTGTTCTAAAATGGTTATTACTAGAAGCAGATGTGGAGATGGTGATGATGACGATTTTGAAGTTCCACCTACGGATATACAAAAGAAGAAAGTCCTTGGAAAAAAAGAAGAAGCAAAAGTAGTAAAAAATCCATGAGCAACGTGGATAATGCATTTGATGATAATTTTGTGCTTCCATCAATGACTGAGGAAGGGCTCCAGTAGTGAGGATGAAGGCTCTAATGAAAGCAATCCAATGTTTTTAACAACAAAACCTTTGAAGTCGACTATTGTACATGGAGTACGAGAGAGGGAGAACTATGTGAAACAATATAGGTCAAATGTTGTTTCATTGATAAACCTAATGAGAGACACAAGGTTCACTGAAAGACACATTACTATCCTTGAGAGAACACCTTTTGGGATGTTATTCAAATCTTTTTGGAAGAAAAAAAATGTGGTGTTGAAAAAGTTCAAGAAAGTTGACGATAATGTCATGAATGTGATCAAGTCTTATGACTTTCATGCAAACGGATTCAAGCTTGGGGGGAAAATGTGAGACATATGGGATAAAATCGGGAACGAAAAAAGTAGACGTCTCATATGGGAAGAAACAAAAATCACCTTTTGTACAGAGAAGGTTTCGTAATATGTCAAGAATATCCATAAAGATTTTGCGAGAGGCATTAAGAGATACATTGGAAGGCACAACGACAGTTGATGTTGAGGATGTTGCACAAATAATGTGTTTATTTGTTGTGGCATCCTTGCTATTACCAACAACCGGTCTAATAGTTGGATGGACTTTTGTCACCCGGTAGACACCCCATTTTTGATCGTCCTCAAGACTTGGTTGTGCTTACAGGTACATCCAGCAACAAGTTTGGTTGTTCGCCGAGCTTTCGAACTTCGCAGCGGAACGTCACAGGTTTGAGCTTTCCAAACCCTGTTTCATTTCTGTCCCATCTTTGGACCATGCTTTGGTCCTTCCCTATTTTTTGTTTTAGTGCACTGCCGGCCATGATCAAGGGCTGTCGGCCATGGTGTAAGCCCTGTCGGCCATCAATGAGGCACTACCGGCCACCACTGATGGCCGGTCGGCCACCATGTTTCAACAGATAGTATTTTAGATATTTTGAGCCAGTTGTGGCTCATTGAGCCATCCTCCATACACGTGTATGGATGGATGGAGGCAAGTTTAAGCTTGTCAAGCAAGCTTTTGCTTGCATTGCCTATATAAGGGGAAGTGCCTCCCCCTTCTCAAGGGTTCAGAAAATTTAGAGACAAAGTCTCTCTCTCTCTCTCTCTAGAATTCTCTCTCCCTCTCTCTCTCTATATATATATTGAGCCTTAAAGTGTTGTCTCTTCACACTTTTGCACACAAACAAAACACCTTCATTTTGGAATTGAAGTCCATTGGAGCTTGTTTTGAGATCTTGGCATTGGTTTTGGTCCAAGTTTGTTGCTAAAGTTACTGTCTTGCCTTAGTTTTTCAAGGGTAAGAGACTAACCCCTTTTAGGCTTTGTTTTGCTTAAGAATTTGGCCACCTTTGTATGTTGTTTTAGGCCAAGCTTTCAATTACAAAAACTTTTTTTTTAAAGTGTTTAAGATGGTTGTTTGAGGCCTTGTTTGAGTTGGGGGTGGTCTACCCCCTTTGTGGCTTGTTCTACTTTGCTTTGTGCTCTCTTTTAAAGCCTTTCAAACCATCTTATTTTGGCCTTTTAACCACTAAATTCCAGAGGAATTTAAGTGGTGGAAAGTGGGTTTTGGGACCCAAAATAGGTGGGGGTGGTCCCCTCCTTTTGTATCTTGCTAACTTGTGTTGATTGACCTATCAAATGAGCATGTGTTTCTACCTTTTGAGGGTTAGTTTGAGCATGTTTTTGTGACTTTTTGGACCTACCATAACTCTGTTTTGGCATGGTTTGGTCACCTCTTGCATGCTTTTGGTACTTGTAGTGCAATCATGCTTGCTGGCCTAACATGCTTCATGCTTATAGTTCATCCTTCTAGCATGTGTTAGCTTTGCTCCAGCACATTTTTGCCACTGATTTAACATGCTTGTGGTTTGTTTTAAGTGGTCTTGGTCATATATGCTTAGCTTTGTATAGCTATAGTGTAGTTGTGCTTCACTAGCTTTGTGTTTGAGATCTCTAGCATGCTTTGAATGTGATGATTGCATGCCTTAGCCTCAATTCTTACTTGATTTCAGTGTGTATAGTATATTCACACTCTCACATGTTCTACTCTTTCAATGCTTTTGAGAGATGTGACTTATGCCTTGTTTATAAGCTAATATGTACGCATGCCTGTCTAAGTTTGTGGGCTACCATTTTTGCATGTTTTGGCCTTTGTTTTGGCATGGTTGAGGTCTGTCCATAGTTGGTTTGGTCATTTGTGCTATGTATTGCATGCCTCTTGTGTAGAACCCTTTGCTAGCCTTTTGTTTTAAGCTCTCTAGCATGTCTTATTTGTGATGTTTATGTGATATGGCATCATCTACCATGTGATTTTAGTGCTTATACCTCTGCCATACTCTCTTGTATATCACTCTTTCAATGCGTTTAAGAGTTAAGCTTTGTGCCTTGCTTGCGAGCCATAACTTGAGCATGCTTTTCTTGCTTCTTGTGCTTAAGTTTCATCACATTTCAGCCACTGTTTTGGCATGCATGAGGACTGTTTGGGACTGGTTCAGTCCATTGAGCATTGTATTGCATGGTCCTAGTGTTGTATCCTTCGCTAGTTTTGACGCTTAAGTCTCTTAACATGTTGTGCATGCGTTGTTTGTGTGTTAGAGTCTTGCGTTTCATGCCAAGATTAGCATGTTGTTTGTGTGCATTGCATCATGTTTAACTGGACGTTATGTTGAACACGAGGTGGATTGGTCCACTTCATACCCAAAGTGATGAAAGTGAGTCAATCCCCTTTGTCTCCATTGCCTTTGACCTCTCATGATAAGACCATGGTCTTAGAGTCTTGTTTGCATTGCATTCATTGAATGTGTACAAGATTGGATCTTTGGCCATCAAGCATTGCATGCTTGATTAATGGTCTTGGATCCAATGATGCCTCTCCCTTGATGTTTTGAGGTGATATGGGGTGGCATAGTACATACATACCCTAGGGAGACCCTCAGTTTCTTCTGTTTTTGTGCTCTGTTGCAGAATGGTGTCACAGCACACCAGTGGCCGGCAGTGCCACATTGATGGTCGGCACCCTTCCATCCTTGGCCGGCAGAGGCTCACTCTTGGCCGGTAGGTGGCTGACAGCCACCTTTCATGGCCGACAGGCCACTGGTGCATTCCCCAGCATGGATTTGGTAAGATCCTGCAGCAAGTTCTTAAGGACACCCTGCAGACAAAGCCTCAAGAGAGCAAACCAGAAGGCTTTTCGGGGCGAGAAACCGAATACGAGCATGCATGTATGCATCTTCTTCAAACAGAGCTGAGGTAGCAGAAGTTTAGAGCTTTACTTGTTAGTTTGCTTGATGTGTAATTTAATTAATTTGTTAATTAGTTAAAATTGTTGTAATAATTAGTAATTAGTTTGCTAGTTATTCGATTGATTTGTAATAATTAGTCTAATTAGTTTAATCAGATTAGTTGATTAGCTTAGCTTATTCGGACCCTCTGTCGAGAGGGTACAATTTTGTAATAAGGGTGCGTGTGTGTGTGCATGTCTTCCAACCCCATTTCTTTCTCCCTTTTACTTATCAGCTTTCGATGGTTAGTTTTAGGGCATATTTCAATTAGCATCCTTATGCTTGCATGCGTGCATCATTCATTTGTCTTGCCGGGCTCGGCGCATCATTCAAACTGCATTGTATTTCAATACATTTACTTGGATACGTGGTTAACAACATGTTATCAAGTGTTGCATTCATATGCCATTTTAGATAGCCGAACCTATTTTAGTTGCATTAGGCATTTTAACATAGCTAGGATCATGCATGATTTCTAATTAGCTTCTGTGTTGGCTTGGAGTACACTGTAAGTGTTTAAGCTTTAGCATACTGCATGAGTGTGAATGATTGCCATGTTCAGCATGCTTGCCATGAGGCTATGTGCTTAAGTAATTAACTGCATGAATGCCTGTGGATGAAGTCTTCATTGCTTGAATTGGAACAATTCATCAAAATGTGAGTTTTAAGCCCACTTGGAGTGGCAAATCATCATGTTTTAAGCCCACCTTGTTTGGTGGCAAATATGCATTTCTAAGCCCACTTGAGGGTGGCAAATTCCAACCATTTTCGAAAACAAACGTTGAATTGTTTGGTTTCAATTCAGGCAATCTAGTCTATACTTGTATGCTGTACGCATCACATACTAATATAGCTAATAATCGGAATAAGGACACATGTGTTTTCAAAACAACATATCATGCTTAGTAGAGGCCAATCTTTGATCGGGCGAGTGGGGGTGCTCATTTCAAGACCTTCCCCTCTCGTAACCAAGTTCCCGAGCCGAAGCAACTTTGGTGATGATGGACACGTGGCCTTTGGCATGAGTTAGGGTTTCCTAAATTTCTCAAAATAAAATATTTAGGTGGCGACTTTGAAATTTGGCAAAATAGTCAATGTTTGGCGCTTTTTGATTAAAATCGATTTTCCAAAACGATTTGCCGGATTTGGACTCTTTGGTGCTTTATCAATCTTACATAGCACTTTGTGAGATTAGATTTAGAATCGTGACAGGAGTCCGAACTGTAGTAGCTATGAACCCAAATCTGCGCCCTTCCCGAAAAGGGGGCACGCGGAGAGAGTTCGGACGGTTTACACACCATTGTAGAAGATTTGGAAATGATGAATTCATATGCATGGTCAACTGTAGTTGTATCCACGTTGACTACTTCAATCCAATCTTCATTAGGAAATCCTGAAAATGTAACAGGATGTGTACTTCTTCTTTTGGTAAGTAAATTGAACAACTTGAAATATTACGCAATATATCTTTAGAGAATTAACTAATTTCAATTTTTTATTTTACAGTACTGGTTATGCGAGCACACTACCCTCATTCAACCTAAAGGCAAAAATTTGTGTCCAAGGCTCCTTCGATGAGACTTATCAAAGTTGCGGAAAAAGCTGCTGAAGAGGTCATTGCAAAAACTAAAGCCCGAAGAGGTATCATCTTTTCAATCTCAGCCTTACTGGTTCACTTTGCTTAAAGTTATACTTACATAATAAAATGTTACTCTTGAATAGAGTAAAAGTTTACTTACAATCAGAGTAAACTTTTACTTTGAAACAGAGTAAAATTTTACTCCGATGGTTAAAGTTTGCTTCATTGCTGACTTCTTTTCTTTTTCTATTTTTCAAATGCAGGTGAATCACGATGAATTGAAGCCTATTTCCAAGGAAGAAATGAATCTCATTCGCAATCATGAGAAAGAAGATGCATTGGATATAGAGGAAAATTTAGAGATTGGAGAAGATGAAAATCATGTAGCTGAAGCTTTAGGAGATGATCAACCTTTGAAGGACTTCATTGATCTTGCGAAATTAGAACGAGTTCAAAATGAAAACAAGAGGTTGAAAAGTGATTATATGGCATTGGTTGAAGAACTAAAGAAAATGAGAGAAACCATGCAAAAAATACAAAAGGATCAAGAGGCAAAAACAAAAGAAATGATGGAAAAGATAAGCAGCACAGAGAAAGAAATGGAGAAATTGAGAAAGGAGTTTGAAGTACTCAAATCTGAAAATAAATAGTTGGTTGAACAGATTGACGAAAATGCAGTTCATGTGACTACCCAAGCTTTTGCTTCTAAAGAAATGCTACATGCTAAAGGAGTAGAACAAGAGCAAAACTTTGGGATTCAGACTACATTGAAAGAAATACCTGTAGTCATAGAGCCATTACAAACATCCATGGTCAAGAAAATCAAAATCAAGGCGAGGAAGAAAAAAGAGATGTCTGATTTTGAATGTGAGACAAGAGAGGCAAAGAAACAAAAGACCACAAAATAAGCAACTGAAGTGATATCAAATGAAGTGATTTGTGTTGACAACTTGCCTCTAAGCCAACCAAAACTAGTTGAAATGGTTTTGTATCCAGATAAGGTTGCAATATGCAAATTTCTTGATGAGAATGATAAGCGTCTACTGAGCAAGATTTACAATTTGGAAACCACAGAGTAAGACCATTTTAATTTTATCAAACAACAGATTTTTATTGTTATCAAACTACAATGTGTTAATCAACATTTTTTTTTTAACCTTATGACTAGCGCAATCATATGGTCTGGCACAGAAAATGGAGTATATGTTACATTGCATGATGTGGATGCAATTATGAGAAATGGTAATACTGCAAATAATGTAAGTGGTTATACAATTTTCAATGACTAGTGTTTACTTTAATAACTAAAAATAGTTCATTTTATTCACATATATTTAATTTATTTTTGTTTTTGTAGGTCATTGACAACTTTGTAGAAATGCTTCAGATTGAGTAACAAGCAAAGAAGCCAGAAAAGAATAAGTCATTCTTTTTCTCAAGCCTTTGTTGGGTAAGCCATCAATTTGTGTTTAGTTTGAATTGATAAACTTTTATTGTGGTTTAGTGTAACATTGTACTCTATTTTATAGTTAATTAGTACTATTTGGTTTGCCAAAGACTGACAACTTATACAGTGTGTCACTAACACAACTTGACACATGACACTCTTATATGATTAAATGTAGTCACTAGTGAAATAAGGTTATGGAGATTTGAGAAATCATTTAATTGACGAAGTGCTTAAGCAAGATTTGAGTGGATACAAATTCCTTCACTTTTGCATGAACTCTAATGTGAACAAGAAGGAAGAAAAATCCTATCATTGGATGCTGCTTATATTGGACACTAAATTTGATGAGTGGAGGCATTACAATTCTTTAAGACCAAGAGACAACAAAGAAGATCCTTATCTTAAGGATGCAAAATAGATTGTAAGTGCTTTGCATCATATTGACAGTAAGTTTTTACTGTGTTTTATTCTTGTATTTAATCGAGACCAAACAATTATGCAATGATGTTAGATAACATATGTGGAGAACAAGTTGGCCAACAAAAGGAAGAGAGGTACAAGAAAGTTTGCAAACTTGGTTTCGGTAAAAGATAGTCCACAACAACGCCCAACATCGTAAGTATTTCACACTACTACTACATGCTTGAATTGGTAGTTTTCAAATTTGAGCAAATCTAACAAGATCTTGATTTTTATTAATAGTGTTGATTGTGAAATTATTGTATGTTATATCATGTGTCAAATCATAAGAGACGAGCCTATTGCAAATTCTTTGGAAGATGATGAAATTAGCAATTTTCGAGCATCAATAGTGCATTAATTTTTGAATGATTATCCAAAAGCATAGAGTGAGAAACAATTCAACCTCAAAGGAAAAATAGTCAAGAGATAAGACCTCGAGGACGATGATGTGGACAACTTTTGGGAACTACTGTGAATGATGTACGTAATTTTGCTTTTTGTAAATGAAAGAATGCTGAAAAAGTAATTGTAAGTGAAATAATGCTAAAAGAGTAATAGATAGTACATGTTATGTCTATTATTCTAGTAAATTTTACTGCGGTTTGGTGATTAATACATTATCATAGCAGGATATAGTTTTGACTAGGAATGAATGTTGTTATGGATAGAATACAATCATACAGGTTATACTTGTGTGTCTTGATAATATATGTAGTTGTGTTGTTAGATTATTTTTGCACAAAGATTGCATGATGAGCATCAGGAGAGTTTGTGTATTGTGGTAAATTTTGGTGCAGGTTGGAAATGTTTTTCACACATACTGTCTGACGGTAAAATTTTACTTACTCTGAAACCACAAGCTCATAAACAACCTTTCACCAATATAGTAAAATTCTACTTTAATTTCATAGTAAATTTCTCTAAAAGATAGTAAAATTTTACTCTATAAGGCAGTAAATTTGTACTTTCATGTGAATGAAGGTAATGTTTTACTTTGAAAAAAGTAAAATTTTATTCTACAATAAAGTAAAATTTACTTTGCAATAAAGTAAAATTTTACTCTGAACTAATTTTTTTTTTTTTACTCTGAACTAAAGTAAAATTTAACTCTGAAATAAAGTAAAATTTTACTCTAAAACCACAAGCTCATAGACAACCATTCAACAATATAGTAAAATTTTACTTTTATTGTAGAGTAAATTTCTCTAAAACATAGTAAAATTTTACTCAGAAATGTAGTAAAGTTTTACTTTCATGTGAATGAAGGTAATGTTTTACTCTGAAAAAAGTAAAATTTTACTCTGAATTACAACAAAATTTTACTCTGGAAGCACAGACCGAGCACAGCCAAAGACAACCATTCAACAACATAGTAAAATTTTACTTTCATTTCAAACTACATTTCTCTAAAAGATTGTAAAATTTTACTCTAAAAGGCAATAAAGTTTTAATTTCATGTTTACTTCCTTTTATACTAGAATTTTACTTCAATCCTTCACACTTACTGAGCAAACTTCATTATAAGTTCCTTTACATGAAACTTGTTCAACCACATTAAAAAAAAAAATATTAAAATGTCAAATTCAACCATAAAGTAAATCAGAAACTTGGATACACGACCATTTAAGAACATGATAAAAATATCTTTTATTGCAATGTCTCATTACAAGTCTAGTATTATCGTTATGGACTATTTATTGCAGAAGAACTGCATTATTTTTATACTTTTATTACAAAGCAATAATGTCTTTCATGGCAATGTCTCTTTACAAGTCTTCCTATTATGACCGTACTTCTCACATCTACCACATTGTACTCACCTTATCTTCTCATCCCTAGATGGAATCCTATTCTTCCTTGGCCCACCGGGTTGCTTCTTACAAATTGGAGGAAGGAGAACAAGATCATCGATAGCTACAAGAGATTTATCAGCAGTGGGTATTGGATAAACGAACTCAGCATAGCAAGCTTTGAAATTACAGTATAATAAAATGCTTCCATATGTGCATACAAATCACCTCTGCTCTTTTGGATAGCGGTCACCGCGTGAGCACAAAGAAAGCCATTCAGTTGCCATTGGTAACACGAGTAAGTTCTATTTAAGAGGTCAACAGTGACTGATGGTCGGGATTGAACCTCAAAAATATGATCACTTGAACAACTAACCAACCAAGTTTTTCCACTTTTAAGAGCATTTACTAATGTTGAACCCATCTCCGGACAAAGAAAAGTGTTCCATTTCTTAGCTTGTTCTCTCCTTCTTGACATCAAATCCATGATCTTCAACTTAATTGAATCAATTGTCTTCGTAGTGGGCAAATGTCGAGCTTGATGAATCCATGAATTGAAGGACTCCGCCACATTCGAGTGCATTTCACCGTATTTTTGTTCTTTAAAATATGCATTAGTCCACTTGTCATAGGGCACATTGGATAGAAAACTACAAATAATCCTTTTTCCCTTATCTTGTAATTCTTTCAAACACTGATTATAACATCCCATTGTCGGAGCATAAGCACATGAAGAAAACAAAAAAACTATTCTACTCCTGAAAGTGTTGCTGAAACTTGCACTGGAGAACCTATCTCTCAAATTGGCTTTCAAGTGTTTGAGACAAAAACAATGGTAAGCAGTAGGTAAAACCTTCGGTAAAGCCTCCAAAGTCCAGCATTTCAATAAGATATTAAGGTAATTGGTCTTTTATCCAACAATATATTCGACAAATGCATAAGAAACCATTTCCAACTGTCTCTAGTCTCTGTATCGACAATTGCCATTGTAAGGGGAAAAAACCTGAAAAATAACATTTTACAATAAGTAAGTATATTAAACAAAAAGGACAAATATAGTAAATTTTTACTCTGAATAAAAGTAACATGTTACTCTGAAAATAAGTAACTTGTTACTTTTCAATAAACTATGACAATAATATGTACCTTGATCTCTATCTTTCGCTGTAGTTGTTAACAAGGTGCCCTTATATTTCCCCTTCAGAAAAGTACCATCGATAAACAATAGAGGACGGCAATGCCTAAACCCTTGAATGGAAGCATTAAATGCAACAAAAAATCTCTTGAATCGTCCACTTTGATGGTTATAGTCAAGCTGCAAATAGCTACCAGGATTTGTGCTCAACACAATATCCATATACCATCAAATCTCATCATAAGACATAGAGAAATCCCCAAAAGTAGTAGTCCTAGCTTTCTCAACTCCTAACCAAGCATGATTGTACGTAATGGTGAGCCTGTATTGATTTGTAAATTGACGCACAGCATCAATTGGACAAGTTTGGGGATTCGCACGAACTTCATTAACAATCAAATTTGAACTCATCCTTGAGTTTTTAGAAGTACAAATTGTAGCTCCACAACTATGCTCATCATGTAGAGTCCTAATGTAGAAAAAAATTATTAGCACTTTCTAGAGATGCATTTACTTGCCATAAACAACCTTTGGACTCCCCGTATTGAACATACAACAGTGACCCGACATTTCTCATTCTTCACATACACAAAGTCAAATCCTATCTCAATGGTATATTTACATAATGTAGTTCGAAAATCCTTTGCATGTACAATAAATCTTTGACCTACATAAGTAATTCCATTTACCCATCCAAAAGATAACAAAGCCCTTCTTCATGTTGACAAAACATAGGGAGTAAATCTATTTCATCATCAGTAACGTTGGATCCACTGGCCTCACCCAATTCTCAAACTCCATGTTTTTCATTTGAAATGCCCATTTTAGTAACAGTCACATCAATCCGGTCAACACCAAGGGGATAAACAAGTGACAACATATTTTGAAAATCAGAATCATCATCAATCATGCATTGCGAATGTCCAAGTAAACAGTACAATAACAGTATGCAACCATTATTGTCAAACTTCTTTAATTCATAACTTAAGAAATCAGTTAAGTCCTTTAACGTGCAGTTTGACACAACCTTGAATACAATGGTATGATCACCATACTTGCATAACAACATAAGAGGTAGAACCATTTTTCAAATCTGCAATCAATTGACAGAAAATTTTACTGTCAATCAAAGTAAAATTTTACTGTCACTAGGAGTCCAAAAACAAATAACAGAAGTATAGCGATTTCGGTTTTTGACCCGACCATTGTTGTATTATGGACTTGGGTTTCATGGTTTCGGATTGTTGATTGTATCTTGTTTTCCTTGTACTTCTTTAAATTTGGCTATTGGGTTATAGTGATTATGTTTGGAATAGGTTGGTTAGTTAGTTTTCAAACCATTGTTGCCCAGAATTTTGCTCTTCCACTCGAGCAGCACTTCTTGGGCTTGAGCGGGCTTTGTGAAATCTCAGTACTTTTGTAGGTCTGTAAAACTACTAGGAGAGTGTATTATACGCTCGAGCGGTGTTTTCCACACTTGAACGGGTGTGCGCTCAAGCGGCCATGCTTGCGCTCGAGCGTTGCTCTGTTGTCTGCAAAACTACTAGGAGTGTGCATTCTGCGCTCGAGCGTCACTTCTTGCGTTCGAGCGAAACGATTTATTGTGTCTGATGCTTGAGCATCACTTCCTGTGCTGGTGCAGACTGTGCGTATATCAGTTCGTGAAAGTGACTTTTTATATCATTTTTTCATCTTTTTTCTTCCCAAAACCCTAGATCTAGAGCCTCTCTCTCTAAAACTCACATTCTCTCTACATTTTCACCTAGATTCGTTGATTTCTCTACCCTAGTGTCTTTGGAAAAAAGGTAGAGCGTCTTAAGGGCTGCATTTTTATCCGAATAAATCGTGATTTCGGCATCTTCGAAGTTCCTCCACTTCTTCCTCGGTCTTCTAAGCTTGAGATAGGGACTTTCTACACTTTCCTATGATTTTTAACTTAGTTATTTGTTGTTGGGTAAAAAATGTTAGGATTTGGAGGATTTTAGACAAACCTAGGGTTTTGGTTAAAAATCAAATGAAAGGTTTTCAAATGAAAGTATTGAAAATGGTTATGGGAATAGATATGAGGATTTGTTGTGTTAAATTTGTTGATTTCGACACATGGGTTGGATGTGAGGGAGAATGGAGTTTTGCCCTAAAATGTTTTACATAATTATTATGTACAAAATAATGAAATTAGTATTGGGAATATGAAATTAGATGAATGTTTATATAAATAATGGAGTTGGATGTGTATTATCTCTCACCCATGGAAATTTGAATAATTTATCTATTTTGGAGATTGTATATCTATTTAAAAATATCTGGTGGAGAATAGTTATAATTATTGTAGAAATTGCATAAGGATTAGGTGAATTGAAACTAATTTCTTAATTGTTGTCATTGAATATGACTGTGTCTTAATACACTGTATATGTATGATATTTGGGTGGAGAAAGGGGATGTACTCCATGTTTGGTAGAAGAAAGGAGATGGACTCCATTAAATTAAGTTGGCCTATGTGTCCAGGGTGAATGTCCCGAAAACCGCGCGTATGCATGGGTGCCGATTCTCGTGGATGAAATTTTCATAAAATGGCAAATTGAAGTGTTTATATAATGGTTGTATTGATTAGAGAACCACTGAGTTGTAGCCTCAGTTGAGTTGTTTAGATAACAATGAATTTGACTCATGAGTTGAGGCGAGATGAATTGACTTGAAATGAATTGAGATATAAAACTTGTCATATTATGATCTTGTAGAATATGAATGATTTTTTTACAGGCATTGTATGTGCAAATTATACTTATATTTATTCATATATTATGTTAGATTATTTCTACTGGGTTTTGGCTCACCCTACATGGCAAAAACCATTTTCAGGTGATGGTGATATGCTTCCGCCAAGGACTTAGTTTGGGAGGACTGTGGAGCTGAAAGCTCAATTTTGTTCATTTTGTATTTATCTTTTTGTACAAGCCTAGGACTTTATTTGTATTGAGCTTCTGACTTATTTTGTTGTAACGAACTACAGTCTTGGAAAGATGTAAGCCATTAGGGCATATGAATGCTTGTTTAGCTTTCATTTCCTATTACCTCTTGTAACACATGCTGTAGATTCAGGATGAACGATTTATGAATGTATATTGCATGTGTCACATTTTTTTATATTTACTCTAATTAATGGAAGCTTCTTATTCTATTTATATCGTATTGTACTAGTGTTTGGGATTTGGTTTATTGTAATTATTTTGGGGGTGCCATAACTTGGTTTCAGAGCATACCGGGTTTGAATACTTTGGGTACGTAGGAAGTGGTTATTACCACAATGGGTTTGTCTTGCTTGATAGAGACTTTAGTATGCATGATGTGTTTACATGATAACATGGTTATGTGGTTATTTGGGTATGTGATTTAATTTCTAGGATGATGATTAAGTCTACGGGTTTCTAGAAGTCCTATTAGAAGAGCACTTGATCATTGTTGTTTCTAATTAGAACTCTGGCAATGTTGCGGAACCGTCATTATTCGGGAATGAAATTCGTATGTGTTAATGTGACAACGTGCTTATGTGGAGTGAATTGCTGTTGTCCACTGCTTTAGGGTGTGAGTGAGTTAGCTTCGACACATTTGTAAATGTGCTAATCTATTTTGTTACGTTCATTAGGATGTCAGGACGTGAACGTGGTAGTGGTAGGAGTGGTAGACCTAGGAGGCATGAGGCGCCCTTATTGGATGAAATTCCGGCACAGGAATAAGGGGTTGGTTAGGGGAATGTGGCCGAACTAGTGGGTCAGTAGGCCATGGGCACCTTAGCTCGCGAAATGGTCGGAGCATTGCGGGAGTTTATGGACATTCTTAGAGTTGAGAATCAAGTCCAGGCCCAAGTAGCTGAGGCAGGCCATCTTTCTTGAAGTGGGAGTTTTTTCGGTCGAATCCGGATGAGTTTGTGGGTGATCCCAAAGAACCACTGAAGGCAGAAGAGTGGCTAGAGTAAATAGTGAAAACGTTCGAGATGCTTAGCATCGAGGACGACCAGTTGCAAATGACCTTGACATCGGGAAATGCGGGTCAGTGGTGGAAGTATGTGCGGGGAGCGCATTAGGGTAACTTGGGAGTCTTTTGTCAGCGCATTTCAAGATAAGTTTTTGCCTCCCACTGTTAGGGAGAAGTTAAGAGATTAGTTCTCCAAGCTCAAGAAAATGAGTACACTCATGGCCGAGTTTGAGGCCACATTTACTAGCTTATCGAGATTTGCACTAGAACTCGTGGCGACTGAAGAGCGTTGTTGTTTGGAGTTTGAGAAGAGATTGAGGACCAAGCTAATGTTCAAAGTAGCTGGGTCGATGATTAGAGATTAAGGACGCCTTGTGGAGACGGCGGCAGCTTACTTGGAGACCGTAATGCAGATGGAGGAGGAGAGAATGAGGGGCTCTAGGACACTACAACAAAAAAGGTCTATGGTGACAAAAACGCGTGACGAAAAAATAGTTCGTCTCCAAATATACATGTTTTAGTGATGAAAATAAGATTTCGCCTCCAATTGTACTATTTTTAGAGACGAAAACCAAATTTCGTCACCAAATGCTTAAAATCAAATAAAACAATAGGTGACGAAAATTTTATTCGTCTCTAAATTTTATTTTTCGTCACAAAACAATTTCCCGCCCTTGGAAAATTTGGTGGAAGATTTGGCGCCATTTTGGAGATGAAATTTGTCGTCACCATTGTAAAAAAATTTAGAGAGGAAATAATTTCGTCTCCAAATGTATTATTTTTAGAGAGGAAAACCAAATTTCGTCACCAAATGCTTAAAATCAAATAAAACAATAGGTGACGAAAATTTTATTCGTCTCTAAATTTTATTGTGTGTGATGTATGTCTTCCAACCCCACGTTTTTCTCCTTTTTATTTACCAGCTTATGATGGTTAGTTTAGGACATGTTTCAATTATAGCATCCTTATGCTCGTATGTTTGCATCCATTCATCT
>NW_021030459.1:72033-97200 GCF_004153795.1 Camellia sinensis
CGTCGCATACCCATGTATACGCGTGATTTTCAGGACTTTCACCCTAAATACGCAGGCCAATTTGTTTGACATAACAATGATCTCTTCTTAGATTCACCCATATTCTCAAAACGATAACATTTCCAATGTATAGATAATACTCAATGCAAATGAATAAGGAAATAAAACTCTATTCTTACACATGCAAACAAAATAATAATATTGGATTACAAGGGTATAAAAATAAATAAAAAATAAAGTTGAGGGTTGAGGCTAGTGGCAAATTGAGAAATTTTGCAAAATTCTATAAATTTTGGAGAGTAAAACTCTATTTTATTTTTATTAATATTGAAAATAGTATGGGACCAATGGAAGTGTCTGTTTGGTTTGATTTTTTAAAAACTATTTTTAGATAAGTTCTCATTTATTGTTATTGATTTTTTGTGATATTTTAATCAATTTTTTTATTTTTACTTTTTAGATGCACCTAATCAAGACGTATCTAAAAAGTAAAAGATAAATTGACTAAAAATATTTTCAAGAAATCACTAAAAAAAATTGAAAATTCGAATAAAAATCTGTGTGCATTTTTGTTTGGATTTTCGTTTGTTTTTAGTGAATTGTTTTCATATTATAATTAATTTTTTTTACTTTTTAGATATATCTAATCTTGATGTGTCTAAAAAGTAAAATATAAAATGACTAAAATATAAAATAAAATAAAAAATTCATTGAAGACAAACAAAAAATCATCTAAAATTTTTTTTTGAAAACTGTAACTAAATTAATTTTCTAATGATCAGATAATTTTTGAAAACTGTAACTAAATTAATTTTCTAATGATCACTTTAGGCTTCACTACAACATATAAGACTTTTGGCAACCTATTATTTTGGTCCCTAAAACCACTGTTTTGGCCTCTAAATGGTCTTTGTGACAAAATTAAATTCGTCACTAAAAAAGTCACTAAAAGTGCGTCTAGAAAAGTCTTTAGCGACGAATTTTTGAAAAGGTCGCTGAAAATGACAATTAGCGACCAATTTTATATTGTCACAAAATGTTTGATTTTGCAAAACTAAAATATTTCGTCGCTAATACTTTATCACAAAATGTTTCCATTTGGTCGCAAAAAGCAAAATAGTGACTTTTTTAACAACAAATATATCTGGTCGCTAAAGGTTTGAAATAACATTTTGAAAACATTCAATTTCATAGCTACAAATTGACATCCACAGCCCAAATCTATCTTCGTATATAGAAAAAAAACAAGATCAAAAAAACAAGAATCAATTGGGGAAATATCAGAATTAAGCATTTTAATGAGCATATAATATGCCTGTAAAACTGCATACAAGCACTTTCTATGTGCACAAAGAAACATACACCAAATCCAAGTACAAATAATTGGAAACATATTTTTAAAATAACATAATAGATATTGACATTCATTGAGCTTATTATCTGGACTGTGTACCGCTCTGTCGAAAGATAGAAGTACAAATAACATGAATAGTCACCAATGTTGACAATTGAGGGGTGCGTTGCTGCAAATGACTATAAAATCAAATAATTGGAAATCATCAATGCTGGATAAGATGGTCCGCTTAAGTTATAGCTAGTCCGAGCTGCATATATAATGAAAAAGAATAATTTTAGCCATCAAACAGGTGTGATCTCAAATATGAGTTAATGTCACATGTCAAAATAAAAGGTCAAATACAATTTTCCCCAAACTTACATAATCTAAGCTCGCCAATCATGCCCCAACCCAATCTAAGTAAACTCACCACTGCAAATATAAGATAGACACTAAAAGACATTCTCTACATGCAATAAAAATAAAATAACAAGGGTGGAAGAAAGATCAAACACATAAAAAATGGATAATAAACACCTTCAGTAAAATATTGAAAATATCAATAGCAGAGAAACATGGTATGGGGAAACAGGGAAGAAAAAGCTGTAGAAGCATGGAAGTTTATTGAATATTGAAAATCCCAATGTATTTAAATTTTCAATAAGATTTCTACCTAGCAAAATATGGATTTTTTTTTTACTTAAAATTAATAGTAAATTAATATCTTGACAAGTTAGCAATATTTTGACAAGTTATCAACAGGTTCTCTCTTTTTTTTCTTTTTTTTTTCTTTTTTGGAAAAAAGATAAAAATAGTAAAATTAAAAAATAAAATTGGTTACCCCCATCTTGCCTTCACCATTCCAGATGTCTTCCTCTTCCCCATAGTCATTAAGTCTTGACATTGCCTTTTCATTTCAGCTTGCTATTCATAAAATACGATCACATTTTATAATCCCAAACAGCAGGGGAAAATGACAAAATAGCTGAACTAGAGTAGTGAACAAATATGTCATGATATATGGTGTCACATGACATATGGTGTCATGTATGAAATATGCTTGACTAAGTAAATACTAAAATAGAATTGGCAGCTGACCCAAATGACTAGGTTTTTGTTGTGGAACGCAAGGTGTGATAATCAATTCTACGTTTTTTTTCATGGAACTTCCTAAAATTTGAGAAGTGCAAAACTTTCCAAAATCCATATATAACACCCATGCATTACAATTCAAGACAGCTTGCCCATCTTATCCATGTGCTGACCCTAAAAATCACCTTCTTCAATTAGAAAGAACAGTAGAACATTTCCATCTCAAGTTTATCAGTAACCAAATATATGAAAGAGACATTACATGCCATATACATTAAAATTTGGGTATTACAACTTCATTGCATATTAATCTTTTACAGCATATGCAAATCCATGCACATTAATTGCACATAATAAAATATATATAAACATAAATATCATATGATCTACCTTTAACGGTTTTTCCTATATAATGGGATGAATAAATTCAATACATACAAAATTCTAAACAAAATTTGTCAAACAACTTATAAGCTATATATACCTAATATAAAAAAAAAAAATGCTTAATTACATCATATAATTCAATTAAATTCATCATCAAACGAGCAAAGAATCAACAAAAACGTCATCGATTTTCTCAGCCACTTTCGCTGCGATCTCTTCAAGCCCTTTCTTCAAGATTTCCAAATCTTCAATGCTATCACTCGCATCGAATTGCAGAGCATCCAACCACGAATTCAACCGGTGGTGGTTCGCGGCGGCAGCCTCACAACCCTCTTCTGCCTTCTCTCCGGCTGCGACGGTGTTGAGGTAACGATCGACAAGGGCGTCGAAGGAGGGTTCGCCGTGAGTGTAGGGACGGCCAGCGGGGGAGAAGGTGAGGATTGCGATGTCGACGCCGGTGAGAGATCGGAGTTGTCGGGCTTTGTTGAAGAGACCACGACGTCTCTTAGAAAATGTAACCATTCTCTGTCCTTGCTTCTCTACTCTTTTAATCTCAATTTTTTTTTTTCCACTTCCCATCTTCTCTTCTGTTTTACGCCGTCTCTAACAAAACTCTCCCTTAAATAAGCCGCCAACCCACCGACCAAAACCCTAGCTACTACTTCTGGCGGTAAAGTTTGGACAACTGTTTAGTGGGGATGTGTTTGGGCTGGGCTTCCACCTAATTCTTCCTTATTACGCCCAAGATTGTTTCTCAATTGGGTCGACACTTAAATGAAGGCCCAACCAGCCCAATTAGTTATTGCCACATCTAACTTCATTGGTCTATATTTGGCGCCCAAGTGAACTGAACTGTTTGCCAGTTCAACTCAACTCTGTTCATTAAATAAATAAACGATATCAAATAAGCTTATTGCATTTATTATTTATTTAAATGATAAGATAAATATATTTTATATATATATATATATATTTTAAAATAATGTAAATAATAATGAAAAAAAATTATCGAGTTTCAAGCTTAACTTGAACTTGGTTAGTCTTGAACTTAGTTAGTATTTAGTATTAATGAGTTGAGCTGAGTTTGAACTGAATTTTCAGGCTTGTTAAATAAATGAACTGAGTTCAAGCCTTCAAAACTCAACTCAACTCATTTTTTGGCAAAAAAAATTAGGATAAATTACATTGACACCAACTGAAATTTATGTTTATTACAATTTTTCTCTTACCTTTTGAAAATTTTAAACCTCGGGAGGGAGGGGGATGTATTTCTATTTGGGAGTATTTCTTCTTGTGATTCTTAGGTTTATTCTAATATAAAGTTTCATGATATATTTTTAAGTTTATTGTATTTTTTCTTATATAGTTAATGTAAATTTTATGATATCTCCAATCACATAAATAAATAAATAAAATGGCCATTTACTAATAAATCTTATATCTATGACTTATAGACCATTTAGTCCCATACATATTTTTTATAAACCCAAAAGTCCTATCTCATATTAAAATCTCCCAAATGAAATATACCTCGCATTTAGAACCGTGATAACACAATAGTACACACATTAGAATGATATCTCATTTTCACATTTTAATAATGACACATTTGATAAAAGTTTAATAAGATAATAGTGTATAAATGTCTCATTGTTAAGATAATGAAATATTTGACAAAAATTTAATAAGATAATAGTATACAAATTAGAATGATATCCCATTATCACATTTTAAGAATGACACAATTGATAAAAATGTAATAAGTCAGTAGTGCACAAATATCCCATTGTTACATTTTAAGAAGAATGACACATTTGACAAAAATTTAATAAGACAATAGTATGTACATTAGAATGATAAGTGTACTTTTTAACTTTTTATAAAAGATGTACAGAAAAGTAGAGAGGTGATGTAATCCAAACCAAGTAAATTAAATTACTTACCCCAAAAAAAAAAAACCAAACAAATTTGACAAAAATTTAATAAAACAATAGTGCATAAATAAAGTATATCCACATTTGGAATATTCAAGAAATATAGTGAAAGAACCTCATAGTATATCTTTTCAAATTCAAAAATTAATGAGATGTTCCGATATATATTTTTTTAAGATAGGACTTATGTGTAAACTTCTCTAAATTTCCCTAAATAGAAAGGACAAACAATTATAAGTTGTTACAAACATGCG
The DNA here is from genome assembly GCF_004153795.1 of Camellia sinensis. NCBI lineage: Eukaryota > Viridiplantae > Streptophyta > Magnoliopsida > Ericales > Theaceae > Camellia > Camellia sinensis. The sequence continues at coordinate 77,037 of NW_021030459.1, forward strand.
TGCTGACTACACTGGCCTTGGATTTGATCAGTTGTCAGATGTTATTGATAAGTTGTTGGCCATCCCCACAGATCTACAAGTCCACTTCCAGTTGTAGACACCAAAATAATACGGAGTTGTTTGAAATGACCTAAATAAGTGTACTTTTTGTCTTTTTACGAAAAGATGTGCAAAAAAGTAGAGAGGTGATGTGATGGAAAAAAGATAAAAAGATGGATTATTTTTGAGTTGCCAAACTTGGTCTAACAAAATATAACCTTGATGTTAAAATGAACGCACAAGTCTAATGGGCTGCCATATCTGGGGTTTGATTTTCTTTCAAGCCTTGGATATACTTTCCAACCGTACCATAATATCAAATGAAAACCAGCCAACTTTCATCATTAAGACGATTTTCTCATCAAGATAACCCAACTATCGGAAGGTATTCATATAAAGCATTTACACCAAAATATTAATTTCAAGACCTCCCAAAACCCAAGTATTGTGTCTCACTTTGTTAATCTCTTACAAGTAGTAGATATATATATGATTATCTACTTCAATAAGTGGGCAAGGTCAGGATCATCCAGGTCCAAATCCAACCATCCATTTAAGCGCATGTACTCGATGTAATGATCTGGTGGCTTCACAGCACGTGGATTTCTTGGAGTAAAGCGATGAATCCTCTCAAGATCTCGAGCAAGCCACTGCACATATGCACGGTCAAAAGGAGGTACAATCTTTAGGAATATCTCTTCCTTCTCTTCCTTTGCAGGCTTGTTTCCCATGTTTAATCAAACCTAGCCAACATATAAAAAATAAAAAAAAATAAAAAAATAAAAAAAAAGGAAAAAAGTAGCAGTCAGAAAGAAAACTCACCTCCTATCAATCATTGAATAATAGAATATCTTTAAAGGCATGCAAGGTGATACTAAAAACTTGCTAAAGAAGGCCAAACTCCATTTACTTCAATAAGCATCCCATAACTTTTTTATTGTGCAACCTATCATATATTTCTTTCTTCCTTCATTTTTCTGATTCTACAGTGCTTAAAATAATACCACTTTGAAAATTTATAACACACTGAAATTGTATCCCCTACAAATACACAAATGCTGTTTGTCCCCTTTGTAGACCTCAGAGAGATCGTGTCTAACCATGACCGTCTTATCCCATAGAAAGTTTTGTCCCAGCTCCCAATTCTGTGGTCTCAATTAATAATCAAGGCTTTGGGGCAGCACTTATCTCAACTGCTAAAGAACAAGAATTAGCTCAACTAGGTCTTGCAAATTTAGAACTGTTAGAATAAGCTATGCAACTTAAATTTATACATTGTACTAGTTGATAAATTTAACCTCCTATCAATAATCTATACTATTATATTAAGTGAAGGCTGGACTTGGTGTCCAAGCCTTTGCTTGCTTCTCCTTATGTCATGTGTCTCTCATTTTTCTACTTACAAAGAAAAAATAATAATAAAAATATTAGATAGATGACAAGAATGGAACTCGAACCTTGGACCTTGGGTTTACTAAAAAAGACTCTTACTACTTGAGTGACACACAATATATAGAAAATATTTTGTTTTATTTTTACTTATTTGAATTGCACATGCATAGCCAACCTATGAAGCATGGACACTCCAAAATTGGTGCCGTGGCAGTGTCCGACACGCGGACACGCCGGGGACACGGGGACACGCCTCCGACACGTACGGGACACGCCAGATGGCGTGTCCCTTTAATTTAATAATTTTTTTGGAAGGGGACACGGCGGGGACACGGTGGGGACACGCGTGTCTCCATCTGGACACGCCATGGGACACAGCGGGGCTGTTTTTTGAATTTTTTTTATTTATTTGGGGTCAAAGTATAATATTTATCAAGTTTAAAAAAAAAAAAAAAAAGGGCAAAGCCCTAATCGAACGAGTAAAATCAGACCTGCGAAGAGCTTGTTTCTCTCAGTCGAAGCCTTCTCAAGTCGATCGAACCTCTCTCTCTCAGTCGCAGCCCTCCGAAGTCCATCGAAGCCCTCCGAAGTCCATCGAAGACCTCCGATCCAGTCGTCTCAGTCTCTGTTTCAGTCCATCCAGTCGAAGTTTCATCCCAGCTCCCAATTCTGTGGTCTCAATTAATAATCAAGGCTTTGGAGCAGCACTTATCTCAACTGCTAAAGAACAAGAATTAACTCAACTAGGTCTTGCAAATTTAGAACTGTTAGAATAAGCTATGCAACTTAAATTTATACATTGTACTAGTTGATAAATTTAACCTCCTATCAATAATCTATACTATTATATTAAGTGAAGGCTGGACTTGGTGTCCAAGCCTTTGCTTGCTTCTCCTTATGTCATGTGTCTCTCATTTTTCTACTTGCAAAGAAAAAAAATAATAAAAATATTAGATAGATGACAAGAATGGAACTCGAACCTTGGACCTTGGGTCTACTAAAGAAGACTCTTACTACTCGAGTGACACACAATATATAGAAAATATTTTGTTTTATTTTTGCTTATTTGAATTGCACATGCATAGCCAACTGCTAGTTGTAGATTAAGTACAAGTCTCATCAGAGTGTATGTCTCCAAGTTGTTTTGTTCATCCCATAATTGGAGGACATAGTGGCATGGGTGAAACATTCAAAGTGTATACAGTTAATCCTCCTTTTGTACATGATGAAAACTGCCATATATACGTAGTACAGCATATTTGATGATGGTATACTGGTACAAATTGTCCACACAACCAAATAATAAATTATTGAGAAGTATTTACGGAAGTGAATAAAAAACATTGAACTCCTTTTGGGTATTTAATGCTAAATGGCATCAAACATAAACTACAGCATACCCATATCATATCTAGTCAAACAGGTATTTCATTCATGTTGGAGCAAAAATGTGATAAATGTACTAAGACTAATGTGGGCAGTTCTTGAAATGTAAAAAAAAAAAATGGAGAGACAAGGTTAAGGTCATAATTGGATAGACTGGAGAAGGCCTGAACCCCTTGATTTATCCATTATGTCACAAATATATAAAAAATAAAAAGTTTTAATGAAAAAAAAAAAAAAAAGAAGGTGAGTCAAGCTTAGGAATTCAACCATGAAGGATATTTATTTTCGCTTATTTAGGAATTCAACACCCATTAACATCCCAATTTCAATTAGGATCCTATGTTGTTCCATTCATACTACCCCATTACGTACTACTAATTCCGTAAGCTATAAATTCTAAATCTCCAAGTGAACAGTCTGTTGCAACTGATAAGTTTTCTATGATGCAGCCCACTCTACAAAGGAAAGCTTGTCACCATGATAATGTAGGATCAAAATCAATAACTATTCCTTTAACACATGATACAGGAATCATGCTGAAAATACAGGAATGTCACAACCATACGGCAATGCAGTGCATGATGGGAGCTCCCCCTAATGTAACTAATTACAACTAACCTCCTAGAAGTATCAGGTTTTGAGAAATGTAATTGAGTTACATTGAATTTTCTCTTTACTCAAATTAGAGCCTACTGTAATTGATTGGTTTATTTTCATGTTGTTGAGCTTCATTTGGTCTTTCTGAGTAACTAATTGGACTCAAAGAACATAATTTCACTACTTTATTTGTGGGATGTGCATGATTTTAAATACATTATAAACATTACCAAATATTTATAAATAGATATAGACACACATAAACGTGCAAAACTATAGATATAGAGGGAGAAGTGGTAGAGAATTGTTGTGATCAATACAAATCACTGTTATTCTTCAATACCTTGTAGACACTTGAATCTTGATAACATTTGAGAAACTTAATCCTAGAACTCTACCTTGATTTATAATTTGGTCAGGAGAAGCAACCTTAGAGCATTTTCAATCTTTCATCTTTTTTCCTTTCTCTTTTTTTTTTTCCATCAAATTTGGGTAAAAAAAATGGATAAAAGCTTGATTTGATATGGGATGCTCCAATAGATTTCTGTCAAATTTAACTAAAAACTAGATTTGGTGAAAAATTGAATGCTTCAATCCTCACTAACTTCAAAATTTTCATCAAATATTTTTGAAAATTTCAAATTTACCCCCCGAAAGCTTCTTTCATCAAATTTGGTTTAAAAAAAAAAAAACTTGTTTTGCCATGATTTGATGAAAATTTTGGTGAAAACTTGATTTGATACAAGTTTGATGAAATGATTGGAGGTCATTTTCAATACAAAATGTTTATGGTTTTCCTTATGTATATCCTAATCAATCTCAAATTTTGAGCCCATTTTTTTCTTTCTTTATTTATTTTTTCTGTCCACCCTTGAATAACTTTGCAGACCTGAGGGTTCTACAAAGTCCATAGAGCACAAGACTATGAAAAGATCAAATCAATCGGAGCTCTACAACATGACCATGGAATTTTCTTCTGGAATTGAGCAATTCATGTGAAATCACTCAATCGGATTCAAGAGTACCAACATCTACTCTAAATAGTGAATTCAATGAGTCAATTCATAGGTTCGCCCACATGTAATGATAAGGGGGATCGAGAGCAAAACCAAAAAAAGACAAGTAATTTACAACAGACGTGTGTTCAGAGTTGAATGCACAATTCATAGAGAAATGAAAAGTGATAAATCATGACTTACCAGGGTTTGCTTGTTGGCCTCTCAATCTCACACACAGTAGCAGTCAAGGCAAGGCAACAGATAGAGAGAGAAAGCTTAGGCAGAGGAAGAGTGCAAATGTTTGTACACAACTGAAACTGGTGCCAAAATACCCGACCCAATGGGACCCGACCCTCTCCGACTCTTTAAAGTAAAATGAGTTTGGGGATTTTTGATAATTAAGGCCTCGTTTGGAACCAATCTTTAGGTTATATCAACTTTCTATTTTTTACACGTTTTTTCAAAAACAAATTAAAAGAATTTAAAGGATTAGTTTTTAACCTACATTCCAAAACAATCCTAAGCCAGGGTAGGGTTGGGTTGGATTGGGTTTGTTGGAGAAATTTTACTTACACCGTAATTTTAGAGTGTTTTGAAAAGTTGGTTAAAAGTTGACTTTTTAATTTTTTTTTACTTTTTAAAAAAAACATGTAAAAAAGTAAAAAGTTATGTGACCAAAAAAAATCAAAAAACTAAAAAACTAGCTTTTAACCAGCTTGCCAAAATGGCACTTTATCTCTTTATATATATTTTCTCATTACACTATTAAAAAATAGTTAAAATTCTCATTACACCCTTTATAATACCAAAACTAACCTTAAATTAAACCATTTTTAAAATCCATATAGATTTTTTTCATTACACATATTTCTTTTGAATTACTCCGGTGTAATCTTACTAAAAAAGTTATATTTATCTAGCCATCTTTTGTCACACATTTATAGATTCACTTGTCTTAAAATATCATTTTTTTTCCTAAATTTATGATGGGCCAGTTCGGTTATACATTGCCAAACAATTTAGATTATTTCAGTGTCATGTTGCTGAATAAATTAATTTTGTTCAGCCATTTGTTACCGCATGTTTACATATTCACTGTCTTTAAAATTTCAAGTATCTATAAAAACATGAAGTGTATAAACATCTATGAAAACATTCATAAAAATAGTCTATACAAATATCTTTAAATTTGTCAATACAAACATATACAAAAACACACTGAGATTGTTATCACAATCCATCTATGTTGATAATTTTGGTAGTTACTACATTAGGGCTGACAAGTGTACGAAATTGATCAATACAAATAATATATGCTTTTTCCATCCACTAGCACACGGGTGATGAAAACTAATCCAATTACTTACTTTCGGAGGTATTGGATGACCAGGAAGCAGATAAATCTAATAAACCATTAACAATGTATTACTAGCATTACTGCAATGAATAGAAATATAATCCTTCAAAACAAAAACAAAAAAATAAAATAAAAATGAAAGAGGAAATGTTTAGTAGTGAGTTACTGGAAATGTACTTTTTGTTCAGTAGTAGGTTATTGGATATGTATTTTTTGTTCAACAGTGTGATTTCAGGCATTTGATTTTATTCGGTTCTGGTACACTGAACAAAAGTCAAACAATCATCTTGAAAAACGAAATGAAAACATAAAAAGTAAAGAAAAAAAATTTACCATTTCACTTTTTTGCAGGTCCTTCATCACAAGTTCTTCATCTATTGATTTTTTTATGATCAAAACACTATGATTTTCACTTTTTTAAAAAATATATAGTATAAAAGAAGAAATGAGAAAACAATAAAAAAAAAATAGGGATTGAAGTGTAATGAGTGTAAAGAAATAATCAAATCTATTTAATTTTTATCTTTTGTCCTTAAAAATAATTCCACACACAAATAAAATTAGAGAAAAAAAAATATTTCTCAAATGAAGAGTGTAAAGAAATAAATATATTGTGTAAGTAGAATTTTTTGTTGAATAGGGTTGGGTTTGTGAGTGAATTTTTTTTAAAAACATATTTTTCATTATTGTTTATTGATATATAACGATTTTTAAGTTTTTTTTTTTTTTTTTTTTTTTTTTTGGTCCTTTTCTAGATATCATAATTCCCTCTCCCTATATTATGTAATTTTATTAACATTGCCTTCGTTTGGCATGAGGCTAAAATGAAGTTGGAAGCTAAAATAGTCACAAAAGACAAAATAGGCTAAAAAAATCAATAAGACAAAATGTCACATCCAAATCATAATTATTTCACTTTTTCTCTTACAAAAGTCAAAAAAATCCAGCCCAAACAAAGTTTTTAGCCCTAGACTAAAATATCTAAAAAGCCAAAAAGTCAACTCACTTCCCAAATGAAGCCATTGATGTTAAACAATATCAATTGCTACAAGTCATTTATCTCACATTATTAAAATTCAATATTAAAGATATAAATAATAAAGGCAAAATGGACTAGTAGGGTCAGATATAGAATTACATTAAGCGGGGCGAGACAAGGGTGAGGTATATGTCCAAATTAGGGTGGAGTGGAGGTCATCAACATAACATGGTCCGTTACAATTCTTGCTTATATGGTTGTTTAATAGGGTAAATTACAAATAAATAAATTCATGAGATTTGCTTAAAATATAGATTATTGTGGTGAGGCGGTTTGGAAATACCCTTTGGCCCAAGCAGACTTTCTTAATCCTCAGATTGGTACCTGAAATGGGGATGTATACTCCGATTGGGGGTGCCGAAACTAACACTCCGACAGACAAGTTAATATTCTCTTGGGTCTTTCTTCTATCACAAGTTATCACTCTTTTTTCGCATGCCCGTTCTTTGGTTGATGGCCCTCCTTTTTATATTACTCTTCAAGGGCCCACTTTTCTATTATGGACACCTTGCCCTCACAGTTGGACCCCCAGTCGTTTCTACAAGATTTGTGGCCTATTCGGCCCTATAGATAGGTTCTAGTCGGCCACGGCCCTGTTCATCACTGTGTATTCGACAATCTTGAGGATAAGGCCCAATCTGGGCCGACTTAAATTCGGCTCCCACAATTGTCCCCCAAACATCCAAGTAAGTTCATTCCGGTCGGCATGTTTGGTTAATACATTCCTCTCAGATACTATGTCAGAAACTCTTGAAAGTCGGAAATACGACAGTTGCACCCTTTTTGGAACTGACTTGTCAGAACAGGCGTGATATTTTAATCATTACAGCTTCCCGCCCCTTCGTATTTGACAATTATTTAATGTTCGATTTGAAAACCAGCCCTTCGTATATTCTTGAATCAAAAGGCTCTCAATTTCCTTTGGCATCCTTCACACCAACCTCCTTCAGGACTTCTGCAATTCCGCTCCCCACTGTTCATCTTCTTCTTTGACCTGTAAGTTCCACTCATTCTTCTCGTTTTGCTCTCATTCTAGTCCTCTATGTGTTTTGTTTTTTGGTATATATTTTGTTTGTATTCCATTTTAAATGGCGAGACACTTGAAAGCCCTCCTCTCCGAGGAGCGAACTACAACCTTCCGTCGTCATTTTTCTATCCCAGACGACGTCCACCTATCCCTTGTTGCAGACAGTGTGGTGGACATGCAGAGGGTTGACACAAACACCATTAACTTCCCTCTTTTGGCAATTGCTGAGGGTGGAGTTTGATTCCCCCTCTATCCTCTTCTTAGGACAGTCCTGCGCTATTGGGGATTAATTCCCTCCCAGCCTAACGTGAACTTCCACCGAATAATCATGTGTATAGTAGAGTTGAATCGCCAACTAGGTTTTAACCTAGGAATCCCAACTATTCGGCACTGCTATGTTATGGCGAAATCAACCGGTCGGCCAGGCCGTTACTTTCTGAGAGCCAAAGATGGTGACCATCACTTGGTAACCATGCTCGCCAGCTTTGGAAAAAGGGTTGACGATGTCATGGTCACCGTCCAAGGCAATTGAGAATTCGGTGTGGGACAAGATCACCAAGACCCAGTGCTGAGGCAAAAAGGAGAACCAAGTGGCCGACTAGAATTGTTAACGTGTCTAAAAATGAACAGTTTATTCGGCTCAAATACTAGGTGCTAATCATTTGTTTTTTGCAGGCAACGACTTGAAAAGGGCATTGACATCAGCGGACGAAGCCGTTCTAGAGCAAGTCAAGAAGGATCTTAATTACAAAGGTTGTTCAAACCTTCAAGGACAAGGGCGTGCAGCCCATGTTTTGCTGAGATACGAACCAACCTACTCTACTTTCTCGGCGGTAGATAATATCCTTGTGCCGACACATGAACGGCAGCTTACTGCACTTATATTCCCTAGCTACAAAAGTCTAAGGGATATTGGTGCTGAGGGTTCCGACGCCATCGAAGAGGTCGACAAAGACGCTCAATCTGAGGGCCGTGTAGAGGGCCAAGAACTTAATAGAGAAGTTGAATTGGCATTTGAGCACATCACCCTGACCATTGCACCAATCACCCATCCATCTTTGGCTTAGTAGACTTATTTGCTTCAGAGGACGACCTTTTCACCAGATTAGAAAATCTTTATGGGGCCGAATGTGAAGCAGAAGGGATGAACGGAGAATCACTTGCCCAGTTTTCCAAACGACAAAATGCAGAGAAGATAGTGGCCAAGAGGCAAGTCGGCGAGGCTTGGGGAAGCCAAGTAACACCGACACGCGAGGTTCCTGTAGAAGAAATGGCCTGCGAAATAATTGTGGCCAAGTTTGTTCCTGAAAATAGCTAGACAGAAGTCTTGGGAGCCAATCTTATAGGGCCGAAGAGACGTGCCGAGATCACGACCGAATTGTTGGAGGAGCCAATTGATTAACGGCCAAGGGTGGAGATATCACCCATCGCAGATGATTTATCTGAGGCATTCGTCATCCAACCACGGATGAAGAGTGCGCCGATACCAAACAGTGGGTTGGCCATCAAAGATCCCGCTGTGGCCCTAAGCGTTGCTTCGGCGCTCTCTTTTCCAGCAGACGCAATTTCCATGCCAAACTGGATGTTATCTCGATTACTTTGACGGCATAATCGGCCATATTGGTAAGTTGTAAAAACACCTAAAATTTTCCAATAGCTAAAATTTCCATTCTTACTCAGACTAACATGTCTTGGCTTCATTGCTTTGCCAGACGGCAGGAAGGATCGCCGAGATCGGCCGTCGTCATTATGACGTCATAGAGCGATTCAGTATCCTTAAAAACCAGTTAAAAGAAGAAAAGCAAGGCCATTGCTGCAATTACAGATTTTTCTGCGATGATGGCGAAAGTCGAAGAAAAGCAAGCAAAGGCAATTGCTGCTCAGGAAAAAGCTCAGCACGCCAATCTGCTCCGAAAGGCCACCGAAGAGAGAGCAAACTTGATAGATGGCTCTCTAAAGTCGGTTAAAAAAGAAATCTCAAGACTAAAGGTCGATCTCGAAGCGGAGAAGAAGGCGAGGGAGCTTGCTGAGGCAGACGCGGCCAAAGCCTTTAATGCCGACGAGCTGACGGCTAAGGAGTTCTACGCTGAAGAAGCCTTGAAGTTCGAGAATCGAGGCTTCAAGCACGGATGGCTCAAAGCTTTGGCGGCCACCAAGGTGACTCTCGATTAACCGATTCCCTATGAGCAATTAGAAGTTGAACCGCTGGAATCGAATCCAGAAGATTTAGACTTTTGATCGGCCGTTTTTTGTAATAGGTATTTTCCTCTTCTTTTGTTTATTTTGTTAGCTTTTGGCCATTTTTTGTAATAGATATTTTCCTCTCCTTTTGTTTGTTTTGTTAGCACTTTATTTTGGACTTAGGCCATTTTCATGTATAAAGTGAATGTACTCATGCAGTTTATTAATGAAAATGTCTGTTTTGCTAATGAATGTGAATGATTAAGCATTGAGAAACTGAAGTGTGCCATATAGATTAAAAACATGAAAAGAAATGGTTGCAAAGCCAAATTGATTAACAAATCTGCCATTTGCCCTAGTTGACCACTGAGCATAACCGCCAAATACCTGGACGAAGCATGTTCGTGGGATCAGGTGGGACATTGTCCTAATTTGGAAAAATGTCTTCAGATAAGCTGAATAGATTAATAAATCTGCCCTTGCCCCAGTTGATCACCGAGTAGAACCGCCGAATACATGAGAAGATGGCGGCGACCGCGAGCGCTTCGTAATTGTTGCAACTGCAATTAAGAAGCAGGGTGGCCAAGCGTGTGTGGGGCTTGTGGCCTCTTTAAATGGAAGCTACTCAGACCTAACTGAATGTAAAAAGGAAAAAAGCACTGCGTTGACTTGAGTAAAATTCGTATGTCCAGGAGAGTATTCTTCAACAATAGAGGGGAATGAAAGACGTTAGCTGAACTGGATGCAGAAATAAACCGCGAAATTAGTGGTGAATCCTCCCAAACGGGTAAGATGGTGTCGAAGGAGCAAGAGAGGCATCGATCTCCCCGTTGTCGAAGCAGGTCCCCAAGAGGGGGCGAGGTAGAAAAATCACCAAGAAGGGGGGTGCAGCAACGAGAGAACTCAAGAACTGGGAGTGCACCTGCTTTGACACAGAACGAACCGAACAGGCCACCGCACCCATTAAGTTTTTCGGTGTTTATTGAGAACAAACCAATGACTGAAACGGACTCAATTATTCGTGATTCGAACGTGGCAGTCGAGTTTACTCGGCAAATGTTTCCACCCGAAGTGCAACAATCAATGATCGGACGGGGTGACTATGAAATTTTCAGAGAGTGTATTCATGGAGCGGTTAGGGGACTCTATAGCTTATATGAGATTGGCATGCGCCTTCGAACCACGAAAAGAGAAATTGAATAGAAAGATGGGAGTATTCAGGACTTAGAACGCCATGCGAAAAAGGCCGAGAGTGAACTGAGAAAAGCCAAAGCCGCCAAGACTTAATCGGCAGACACAACGAACCCGGTTGTAATAGAAAGAGTAAATCAGCGCCTGCTTGATCATGCCATAGCTGATCGGGATACGGCGAGCATGTTCACAAAAGAAGCGATAAGAACACGGGCCTATGAAGAAGGCTTTTTTGACGGCCAAAAAATCGGCATTGAGAAGACTAAAGAAAAGTTGACGGATGACGTTTGCCGATGCGAGAACCGTGGGTTTAAGCACGAATGGACCAAGGTTTTGTAAGCCGCTGGTATCGACTCGGCGTCACCGTTGTGCCAAAGCTACAAGTTTCCCTTCGAAGCTTATGACACCGAAAAGATTGATGATAAAGAAGAAGATCTTAATCTAGAGAAGGCCTAAATAACAAGGAAAACTTGTATTGTACTTTTTATTCTAACAGAATCCATGTATTTGTATTTGTAGCAAGAAACCATGTACCGCTCGAAATAAATATACATTGTGTTTGTTTATTTGATATTGTAATTCGATTACTAAATTTTTCTAATTTTGGTAATTTTGAATTCTAAGATTTATTCCGTCAATCATGCGCAGCATGAAGGACGCTCTGAGTTCGAAGGCTTATTCGGCCAATCGTGTAAAGCACGAGGGCTCCGAATTCAAAGTCTTTGTAATTGTCGAACATGATCAAGCATGAAGGGCACTCCGAATTCGAAGGCTTATTTGACCAATCGTGTCGAGCACGAGGGGCGCTTTGAATTCGGAGTCTTTGTAATGGCCAAACGTGATTAAGCACGAAGGGCACTCCGAATTCGGAGGCTTATTCAGCCAATCGTGCCGAGCACGAGGAGCGCTCCAAATTTGGAGTCTTTGTAAAGGCCAAACGTGATCAAGCATGAAGAGCACTCCAAATTCGAAGGCTTATTTGGCCAATCATGCTGAGCACGAAGGGCGCTCCGAATTCGGAGTCTTTATAACGGCCAAACATGATCAAGCACGAAGGGATCTCCGAATTTGGAGGCTTATTCGGCCAATCGTACCGAGCACGAAGAGCGCTCTGAATTCGGAGTCTTTGTAACGACCAAACGTGATCAAGTCGGCCAGCACCTGTTCCTTGATGGCCATTCTTGGCAAAAACTAGATGTCATACTGGCCAAGTTCCAAAGCCTATTTAGAGACTCGCCTCGATGCTTCCGCGCTACGAAGCGCTGCTCGGAGAGGATAGTCCGTTCGTACCCCTATGGTATGAGCCTGAAAATAGTGCATCAACTTTCTAACAGCCACCACAAGAGCCAAGATGAGCTTTTCCTGTGGTAGGTATTGTGTTTTGGCGTCAACCATCGCCTTGTTTACATAGTAGATTGATCGTTACTCCTCAAGTTCCTCCTTTAATAACACAGCGCTGACCGCCCGGTCAGATACCGTTAGATACAAGATGAGCGGATCGCCTGGGGATGGAGTTGCCAAGAGTGGCACTGAACGGAGATAAGTTTTCAAGCCGTCCAGCACGGCCTAACACTCGAGGGTCCACTAAAATGCTTTGCCCTGTCGAAGTGTATGAAAAAATGATCGGCAGCGATTTGAAGAACGATTGATAAGCGTACTGAGAGCAGTGGCCATTCCCATCAACTTCTGAACTTCTTTAGCCGACTGAGGGGAGCCGAGTTCTATAATTGCCGTGATCTTCCTTGGGTTGGCCTCTATTCGGCGATGGTTCACAATATAGCCGAGAAACTTGCTGGATCCGATGCCGAATGCATACTTCGAGGCATTTAGTTTCATTTTGTACTTTCAAAAAATACCGAAGGTCTTGGCTAAGTTGGCTAGATGAACATGCTTTCCTTGGATTTCACCACCATATTACCAATGTATACTTCTATGGTGCAGCCGAGCTGTTCTTTAAATATAGTGGTGACCAACCTTTGGTACGTTGCCCCCGCATTCTTAAGTCCGAACAGTATGACCTTGTAGCAATAGGTTCCCCGTGGAGTGAGGAATGCGGTCTTTTCTTGGTCATCCGGATGCATGGCAATTTAGTGGTAACCCTAGTAAGCATCCAAGAAACTCGTGCGTTGGTGGTGCGCAGTTGCGTCCACAAGTTGGTCCATTCGGAGAAGAGGAAAATAATCCTTAGGGTAGGCCCTGTTCAAGTCCGTGAAATCTACACAAACACGCCAAGATCCATTTTTCTTCTCGACAACCATGGTATTGGACATCCACGTTGGATAAGTTACTTCACGAATTGCCCCGGCTTCCAACAGTCTGTCAACTTTGTCGACAACGGCCGAAATATGCTCTGCAGTCGACCGTCGACTTTTCTGAATAATTGGTTTAACCTTTGGGTCAACGTTTAAACGGTGTTGGGCTATGCTTGGATCCACCCCCGGCATCTCATACAACATCCAAGCAAATACGTCAATGTTGCCGAGTAAGAAGGAAACCAGCTTTTTGCATTCAGCTGCGTTTAGAGAGGTGCCGATCATGAAGAACTTGTCAGGTTCCCCTGTGATTCTGATCTGATCGAGGTCTTCAGTTGCCTTGTCACTGGGGGTTTTTCCAATGTCCTCGAGGACTTCTCAACTTGGAACTTCAATCGAGTTTACTTCTAGTTCCTTTGGCTTCTTTGTCGAAGCTGTAAGGTAGCATACCTTTGCCGACTTTTGAGAACCCCGAATTTGCTCGATGCCATGTTGCGTTGGGAAGCGGAATAACTAATGGTAGGTACTTAGTATGTCCTACATTGCGTGCAACTAGGTTCTTCTCATGATGAGATTGTATGGTGATGGAAGTTTAACGACCAGAAACTCCACATCAACTGATTTGGTACCTATACGGACTGATAATGTGATCTTGCCCAAAGGGTACTCGGGGTTGGCATTGAAGCCAAACAGGGGATAGTCGGCCGGTAACAAGTCCGAATCAGTGAAGCCGAGTTTAATAAATGTTTTGTAATACATTATCTCCGAGGTGCTCCCCTAATCGATCAGAACGCGTTCGACGACGAATCTGTTTACACCCAACTCGACGACAAGGGCATCATTGTGGGGAGCTTTACCCCTTCAAGATCGGTGTCATCGAAGCTGATTTTGCCGGTCTCATAAGGCCGTTTGGTTGGTGTAAACAGCCTGGACGTCCTGGGTTGTAGTTAGATCTACCTGAGTTGACGGTGGCAGACTGTATATCATGTGAATCACACCAAATGGAGGTAAATCCGGCTGTAGAGCTACCATGTTTTGTAGATTGTTCTTATGACATGTTGTGCCAATCAGCCGTCTTGCACCAATTCCTCCAGGTGGTCCTTTAGTGCATAATAGTTGTCAGTGTCGTGGCCATGGTCCTTATAAGATTCACACCGCCTATCCCTCCGTCTAATATCAGGGGGTTCAATCATCTTGAATGGCCACTTAAAGAATGACAAATGCTGGACTTTAGGTAGGATCTTACTGATCGGCTTTGCCAACTCTGTATATTTCTTGTTAGAACGTCTGGTGCGCCTGCTATCCACTTGATATTGTTCATTCGAATGACACGAACACTATTCGCTTGATTAGTGCGAATCACGCCGGTTGTCTCGTGTAGCCCGACTCCAAGGTCCAGGGCTTCTTGGTGGTACGGTGCTTATCGGCTGAACTAGACCAGATGGGGCCGACTTCACGACTTTATGTCCGGCTTTGAAGCGAAGGGCATCGTCTTCTACCTTGCAATACTCCTTAACTTTCTTCATTAGCGCCCAGGCTATTTTAGGAGGCCGTCTAGTCAACGAGCTTTAGAGAGGACTATCGTGGTATAACCCCATTTTAAAGGCGGTGATGGCCATGGAATCATTGTAGGCATCATCCACCAAGTTGAAACACTCCTAGTAATGCACCGAATACTCATAAAGGGTCTCTTCTGGGTTAATTTGTATCGCCCAGAGAGAATCATCTTGCTTCGGCTGAACCTCATTGGCAATGGATCTTACCTTGAAGGATTTTTGGAGCTGATGAAAGCTTTTTATTGACGTTGGCTCCAGTTTATAATACCATCTAACAACTAATGGTCCCAGGCTGCTTGGAAACATTCGACACATGAGGGCTTCATCATCAGCATGTAACGTCATCGCTTGTTTGTAATGACGATGTGATCCGTAGGGTTTGACTTACGTCATACAAGGTGAAAGTTGATGCTTTAAACTTTTTAGGCAATACAACCTTTGCAATGCGTCATACGAAAGGATCATGTTTATCTTCTTCATCCGAACCATTATCTCATTTCCTCTGCATATGCTGTACATACGGGCTTCCTTCGGATGAGCTAGACATGTCAACTCACCCCTTCTTCCTAGGTTCCTGAGATGACGAGTTGGAAGAACTGCTACTACCATGTTTCCGATGCCGATGCTGACGCCATCGATCATCATTCTTCTTCTCTGGCGACCAACTTTGGTCATGACGTGGTGCGATTGATTGGGATTTGGCTAACTTAAGGGCCAACTCCTTATGCAAACGTTCGTCATCAGCCGCCATGTCTTCCAGACGTTGTCCGTTTCGCTTTGATTGATCCATGATCATCAACATGGTTTCCTGCATCAAGGTCGAAAGCGAAGTTTGAGCCACTGGGTCGAAGTTCAGGGCCCTTCGCGCGGTGATATTCTCCGGACCAAGCATGGTTCTTGGTGTAACATCATCTCTTGGTGTAATATCATCAGCAAAAGTAAAGGATCATTCGTTATGTCTGCTATGAACTCGTTTGAGTATTTCCACAGACGGCGTCAATTGTGGTGATGGGGTTTGGAAATACCTTTGGCCCAAGCAGACTTTCTTAATCCTCGGATTGGTACCTAAAATGAAGATGTATACTCTGGTCGGGGTGTCAAAACTAACACTCCGACGGACAAGTTAATATTCTCTCGGGTCTTTCTTCTATCACAAGTTAGCACGCTTTTTTCACATACCCCTTCTTTGGCTGATGGTCCTCCTTTTTATATTGCTCTTCAGGGGCCCACTTTCTATTATGGACACCCTGCCCTCACAGCTGGACCCCTAGTTATTTCTATAGGATTTGTGGCCTATTTGGCCCTACGGATAGGTTCTAGTCGGCCACGGCCCTGTTCATCACTGTGTATTCGACAGTCTTGAGGATAAGGCCCAATCTAGGCTGACTTAAATTCGGCCCCCACAATTATGTTTGTAATTTTAAAAATTGCAATTTATCATTTAAAAGAGCTAATAGAAAAATAAAATTATTAACTATCGTCTATATAATAATAAAATTATAAAAATATATTACTAACATCATTAAAAATTATTAATTAATTTAATGATTAATTAATAAAATAAATTATATATTATGCAATTTAAAATTTAAAATTTTAAAAACGTATAATTTTTAATTTTTTTTTTAAACGAAACAAGCTCAAGGGTATTTATAATTTACCATACTAATAAATACCATTTCCAGAACATTTTGTACTTTTTTATAATGAAGTACAAACTGTTCAATTCTGTTGTTAGTCATCTTTATTTGTCAGGAAACAACCACATATACATAGGCTAATGCTATTGCCAAGGCGGCCTTGGTTTTTGCTATTACACAGAACGGAACAAACATGAAAGCCAAATACTCCATGGAAGTGGTAAAAATGATTTTTAGACCCCGTATTGGGTAAACAAAGTAGTAGATTAGTGTCAATCGTTATTTCAATTTTGTGCATGCTTGAGGACTTCTCCACCTCTGCCACTGCCTCTTCTCTGATGATCGTCGCCACCGGCACCACCACCGCCACCGCCACCGCCGCAACCGAGATTAAGAATTGTGTATGCCTCTTCCTTTCATTCTTCATATATGCATAATCATATGTATAGTCCTTGATTAGGTGAGCATCTTGGGATTTCAATTTAGAAGATACCCATATACATGTTTTAGTTTGAGGATTTAGATTTGTTGAAGACATTAGAAAGAGTGAAACTTCTGCTAATGTAAACATATTCAGGTATTGATTCTATGACTTTGACATATGGTAATAATTACAAAGCCACATGATGTTTTTAGGGCTATGTAAAAGAAATTTAAGGAATTGAACACTGTATAAGAATCAGTCTAATTTAAACCTTTAAACTTGTGAGTTGTGCTTTATTGACAAGCAAAGAGAGGAGCAAAGAGGATTGGGAAAAAAAGAAAAAATAAAATCTTGACAATGACCAAAGCAACCCAAAATCATCACAAATTTATTTCAAGGAAGCTAAGTTTTTTTTGGAATCAAGGGCTGATCTGGAAGTATTTTTGTGAGAGCCTTTGACAACCGTTGCATCTCAATTTGACAAGGATTGTAAGCTACTCCTACTCCAAGAAAATATAGAAACTGTGAATCTGATATATGAATAGTATTGAATACTATAATTCAATAAAGTAGATTTGCAAATCAAGGGTGATCTGCTCTTGGTTTATCGATGCACTCTCAGAATGTGAGAGTGGTAGTGAATCATGTGATTCTGTCCCTCCAATCATTTGGCTCCACTTTTTTTTTTTTTTGGTTAATCCTTTTTCAAATTCAAAATTTTGCTGTTATGACTCTCTCTCAATAGAAATGGGAAAATAAAAAATAAAGCCAAAAATTGACTGCTTTTTTTTATTCATTATGTTATCTGCAAAATAATTCGGCAAAGGAACTTCCATTTATATATTTGCCAATTATGTTGTGTGTTTTCATTCAGTTCTCTTATGTGATTCTTCCTTCTTGGTTACTGTTTTAGTCTTGTATGATTCTTTTAATTTTTTTAATATTTTATTTTAAACCAAAGTTTTGCTTGGTCTATTGAGAAAATAAATTTTTTTTATTATTTATTTTATATTTGTTTTTGTTTTTTTTTTCTTTTATGTTGTTTGGCTTGGTTGTCGACATTTATTAGATTTGGCATACTTGTATAACTATTCTAAAATGGTGTCCTTATGTTATTATCATGCAACACCTAATAGTTCATCAAGACATGGATCATAAGAGGTAGTAGTTGAACTTTTATTAAAGCAAAGTCCTTTAGGTTATCAGAGGGAGGAGGGGGGAAAGTTAAGGGCAATTTTGCTTGTTTTAAGTGAAGTATAAGTTGATACATCGGTAATTTCTATCTTCAGTAGACTAAGATTGCCTTAAGCCCATAGAAAGAATAAAAGTTAATGCATCTGTGGATGATGGTGTCTAAGATGACCGAAACACGGTTGTTGGCTTTTTGGCTTTCGAAGGTTATTTTTATAATTATGAGCGTGCCAGCAAGGATCAATCAGTCCTTACAGAATTGTAATTGCCAACCAATTATTCAAACGATTGTGTTATGGTTCTTTCAGTCTCAATAAAGAGGACTTTTACTGGTGGCTTACTAGTAGCTTGACTTCAGAGAATTTGAGCATAAAAACAGTTAAATAAATTGAAGCATTTCATTAGTATGAAAAACTTACAATGATCTCAGCTTCGTAGAGATTTACAGCGGCAATATACTCGAAAACTACTCCTACAAATGAAGTGCAGTGCAGGAACTTAAAATACAGAAATGTAAAGAACAGGAAATAAAACTGGAATGTGTGAAGTAAGACTGGTTTTCTTTAGATTTTTTCGTCCCCTTCTCTGAAGTCCTTCCTGCTATTTATACTCTCCAAAGATAACCATCGAACTGCACTTCAAACCGTCGAACTGCTCCTCCGTGATCGCTGATCATGCTACCTTATAAGTAGTCCCACTACGCCTTCACTTGCAGTTAGGCTTCCTTCCTATATTTGAATTTGAATGTGAGCAACCGTTGAAGCCACGTCACCGTACATCTCTTTGTTGATCCGCTGCTACTCAGATCTTATAACAACCAATATTAACTGCCACGTGTATGATCAGAATCGAAGACCTGACTGGTCTCCCCATATTACCCTTACTTTGCCACGCGTCGAATTGTCACTGGCTAGCACAAAATATGTAGCCAACATTACCCCCCGCACTAATATGCCCAAGACTTGGTGATATTAGTGGATCAGGGTCCTTTTTCCCACGTCTTAGAACGTGCATGGGTTTTGCATCTTCCCAGAAATGCAACTGTCACTCACCATATGTATTAATACTCTCGTTTTGATCCTTTAAGTATTTTCACTGTCTTAGCATTCGAACAGACTGATACATTTCATGGCTAAATTAATTCTTTCCTCCAGCAATCAAGCACACGAAGAGTCATATGTCGATGCTGTTCTTCATCGAAAGCATACATTTATTAGCCACCTTTACCCACCTTTCTATATTCAGGTCATGGATGCCTTTGCAAATTACCAACCTTTGGATTACGAACACATTGCTCTTAATCCTTCGATTCAGAAAGCTACAAACATAGACATAAGAAGATTCTATAACACGCTCGCGTGTTGACCCTACCCCCTTACAGTTCTGAACAAACTGTCTCAAACTTTGATTTCGGAAAATTGCATATGGACATTGAAGAAACTCTTCTTCAGCAATCTCTGTATGTTGAATACTTCAATTTCGGGAGACGAAGAAGAAGGTGTGGACGCTTCTATTTTCGGGAGATGACACGGGAGCAGAAGGAACAAAGGCATTAATATAATCAAGCAGTCAGAAGAACAAATCTTCGCCTTCTGGGCTAAGAATGATGGGTTATACCCTTGTGCTTCTTCTGGGCGGAGGGCCAGCGTGCACTATCTTTGTAGGCATGGAGGATGTATACCATGCTACAGAAGATTCTCCTCCAGACTACGCGATGGTCAATGGGCACATAGGGATAGACAACTGAACTCTCGAGCATAGAAAGGAAACTCTAAAGGGTCAGTGAACTCAACAAAATGATGGTTGATTCGCTCCCTTCAAATCACAGGTCCAGGTATGACCAGCCTTGTCCAGTCAGAACCCCCGGAAGAGGGAAGAATTTGCAGCTTTATCC
>NW_021030459.1:109865-165532 GCF_004153795.1 Camellia sinensis
TGGTCCCTGTCAAGAGCATTCAACCAAGCACTTATATAAATGGGTTGTTGTACAGCACCTTCCCCTAAATTTGTTTCTTCTAAGGGGTCTTGTATCTGAGTACTTACTGGAGCTCCTTCTTTGATCCCTTCTGGCTTCGAAGTAGTCTCCTTGCTGTGTTCTGTTTCCAGGCTCTTTGATTCCTCCTCTTTATTCTCCTCCTCATAGACAAAGTCTGTCCACAAGGTTTCTTCTTCCTGTATTTCTTGGACTTTTGTTTCTATGTCCAATGCACAGTATTTATCAAGGGTCAAAACTCTGGCTTGTTGCTGCTCCTGCTTGTAGCCAATCGTCATGACTTCTTTCTCTTGCTCCCATACTTTCTGGACTATTGACTTTACATCCAATATTGAAAACTTAATTAAAGCCAAAGACCTGGCTTCTGGTGCTTTATCTTGCTGCCTATAACCAGGCATCATTGTCATCTTTAACGACCAACTCTTCATCCGCACTCTCCTGGACTAAGTGCTTCAGGTGTGCTACTTCCTCATCAGCCGGTACTTCGGCTGAGCCATCGGATTTCATCAGTATACTGAGCGGTGCCACGCCCTCAATATACAACTTGGCTTCTGCGAAATCTGCACAGGCTATGAAAGGTTGAGGATCTGCATTAATTTCCTCCGTTTCCCCATTGCCTAGAGCCATTATCATTTTCTGATGCAAAGAGGAAGGCACACATTTGTTAGTGTGGATCCAATCTCTACCAAGTAAAGTATTGTACTTCGCATTGCAGTCGATGACGAAAAACGCCGTCATGCAGTCCTTGGTTCCCACACGCAGGTTGATGGGTAGAATTCCCTGGGCCAACTGTTTGTCTCCAGCAAAACCAGCAATGGTTGTGCTGGTTGGGATCAATCTGGGGTTCTTTTTCCTTAATTTCTTCAAGGAGGATTTCGGTAGTAAGTTCACCGCTGTCCCATTATCCACTAAGACTCGGTTTAACTGTATCCCATCGAAGAAGGCCTTAATGTACAAAGGCTTAACATGCTGCGTCATAGAATTCGAGGGATATTCAAAAGGATACGAGAGGTTAATACTTACCACTTCTTCACTCTCATACTCAGCTTCTATTGGGGTAACCATTCCGAAATTATTTTGTACCATACTCGCTTGTGAATCTTCACTAGAGATTGGAATTGGATCAATTTCTTGTCCCTCTTGATTCTCATCTCCAGCTTGGAATTCCTGCGGTAGTATGTGTACCATGTTTACTGATATTGGAGGAAACGAGCCAAACTGGATAGCTGACTGTACCTGTTTTCCCTCTTGGCTACCTTGGTCAATTACCTCAGAAACATCCTGCATGTTGCATTCTGGTATTTCATTGCTAACTGGTTCCTTCGAATGGTTTTCCTCGACTGGTTTTTCAACCAAAAATGTTTGCTTGGCCATGAAAGCTTCGAACATTTCTTCTTCCACCATTTCTTTCTTTTGGCTCATGCCAATTTCTTCTTCTGTCTCGCTACCACTCTCCATCAGAGCTTTCTTCAATCCTGCTAGGCTATCCTTCTCTCTGACTTTTAGTTCAGAATGAACCTTAGCCAACTGTTCTCTGCTGCAACCCACCTTGCTTTGTAGAACTGGCTTTGGAGTATGGTCTGACTTTCGATTCTTCTTTTCTTCAGTCTGGATCAATGAAGAACTCTCTCCACTTTCTTTCAAATCTTGCTGGTATTGGGTGTACCTACGCTGAATTTTCCTCCTTTGTGATCTGGAAATAACGGGGACCATATCTGGTTCCTTCGTTCTTGGGTATTTCAGCAATACCCAGTTGTTGGGGGCCACCAAATGAGGCTTAACCATCCTACCTTGATTTCCAACATTCCTTTGGGTAGGCACTTCCCTATGTTTGTTCTGCATCACAAACCAATCTGGGACCCCAGGTGCCCACGAACTTACTGACCCAGACGTTGAACTGTCCTTTTCTTCCTTCGAGGTTACCTTCGAAGCTGGCTGTGAAGGCAATTGTTTGGCCCTGTTCCCAAGCTTTGAGCCTGATTCAGGCCTTCGATGATGGTGATCATTTTCTATCCTCCGTGAAGCTAGTCCAGGGGGCCAATTTCTGGCTTTGATCCTAAAACCTGAACTCTTTTCCAATCTTCTTTCAGAATGACTACTCTCCATTCTGTAATAGTTAGGTGACCTGGACTCATATAAGGGCCTCTTGCCTTTAGTATGCATTCTATCAACTGCAGGCTCAACCACTAATGGCTGCTGCCTAACATTAGCCGGATACAGCCTTTTATTATAAGCATTGGTTGGTTTGGGACGCCTCTGCACATCCCTGTAATATTGCTTCCCATCAACTAGAAGGCCTTTCAACCACTTATAACTCAGTCTGCACCTGGGACACATTCGTTGCATTACGGCTGCCTCTAGGGAATCATCATCCAGTGCTTCTTCATCAGAGTCTTCCCTCTGATGTGAGAAATCTCGTCCAATAGCTGGTAGATTTCTAGTGTCTTTTTTGATTGCTGTCTGGTTGGCCACATGCATCTGTACATTGACTTCTGTCAATTCTTTCAAAGACAGGTTCTGAAAGTCTGACATAATGACATTGGCTGCCACCTCTCCAATTTCTGGAAATGGATTGCTATCGATCCCCATGGCTTTTTCAGCTTTGGCTGGGAACTTCAAACTCCCTTTCCGAATTTGTTCTTGGATCCTGTCTCGAAAAACAACACAGTTTTTAGTCGAGTGAGACCAAGAATTATGCCATTTGCAATATATTTTTCCTTTAAGTTCATCAAGAGATGGAATTTTAACACCTTTTGGTAACTTAAGGAAGTTGGCCGCAAGCAAATGATCAAAAATGTCATCTGCCTTAGTTAAGTCGAAAGAATATTTCCTGTGGAGATCTTTCTTTTTAAACTGCTGGTCAATTGTTGTATCTTTATGGATTAATGCTTCACAGATCATAGGCTCTTTTCCCACAATCTCTTCTGCATCAATCTCATAATTAGGATCTTTGTAGTATGTCCTATATGATGCATTATTTCGATCTTGTTCCTCTTCTAGTAATGCTTCATATCTAGATACTTTGTAAGTCAGTTCCACTAAATCCCTGAACTCTGTTGAATCAAACTTCTTTCGAAGCCTGAACTCTAAGCCATTTTGAGCCAATCTTACGAATTCTGGTTCTGGCAAGATTACTCTACATTTATTTCGAGCCCTCTTAAATCTGGCAATAAACTAAGTAGCCTTCTCTTCAGGCCTTTGACTCAATCTTGTCAAGTTTGCCATGGAAACTTCTGGCTCTGATTGAAAGAATTAGGCATTAAATGCCTTTTCCATTTGTTGCCAAGTCTGGATGGAGCCAGGTGGAAGGTTAATGTACTATACAAATGCTCCCCCAGTTAGAGAATTTGTGAATAGTCTCAACTTCACATAGTCATGATTTGTAAATTCGCCACATTAAGCAGCAAACCTAGCAATATGCTCTACTGTTGATTGGTTTCCGTTCCCATAAAAAATGACAAAATCTGGTATCCTGAAACCTCTTGGGTATTCATGTACCCTGTCGACCTATTCTGGATATGGTTTTCTGTACACGGGAGTTTGGACCCCCCGAGCCATTGGTCCACACAGCTCCCTAACTATATCAGCAATTTGGTCCCTAGGGACCATATTTTGTGCCTGCTGAACCACTACTGGGGGAACAAACACAGGATTTGGTGGACAAACTTGTGCTTGTGGTCCTCTTGGTCCATAAGGTGGTACATTTGGGACTGGCTGTCCCTGTGGTACAGGTTGCTGTTGGGGGTGTAGGTAACCTCTTTGAGCCTGTCCTGCGAAAGGACCTACGAAAGGTGCTAGAACAGGTATTGTATCCCTTCTATTTGTAGGAAAACCTTCCAACCCCCCGTGTATAAATTCGAATAAGGGATTATTGTACCCCCTAGTGCCAGGTATGGCTTCGAATGTGGGGTTTGGAACCATTCTTATGCCATTTTCTTGTACTGGGCCAGATCCACCAATTTGCATGGCTTCACTGTTGAACATTGAGGCATTCTGGCCTGCTACAGGCCTCGAAATGGGTTCGTACCAAGACTGAGGTGGTAATCTTTCATGACTCTGATTACTAGTTTGACCATTAGAATGTCCATTAGCTTGCATTAGGTTGTTTATCTCTAGCCAATCTTTGCTGAGGACATTTACTTCTTCCATGTGTCTTACATTTGTTGGTTGGTGTTATTCATTCGATCCAAAAAGGATACTGCCCACCTTTCCATTGTGTTATTAATTGTTGTCCATAGCATCTACTAAGCCGCCCCACGGATTGACTGGCTGAGTAGATGGGACACTGGATGGTCCAATTCCTTGGTCTCGTCCACTATTACGAACAAATGGATTTGCTCTGAAGTATTGGTCTGTTCGACCATGGGTTCTGATAAGATAGGAGTCTCTACAGGATGTGTTATCACATTATCCTCTGGATTGGATATCTCCACATCTCGCTTTTCCACGCCTTCTTCCAAACGTTCATTTTCTCCTTGTCTCCTACGTCTAGCCATTTTAAATAGTCCCACCGGGCGTGCCAAAAATATATGTTGGTTTTTTGGCTTTCGAAGGTTATTTTTGTAATTATGAGCGTGCCAGCAAGGATCAATCAGTCCTTACAGAATTGTAATTGCCAACCAATTATTTAGACGATTGTGTTATGGTTCTTTCAGCCTCAATAAAGAGGACTTTTACTGGTGGCTTACTGGTAGCTTGACTTCAGAGAATTTGAGCATAAGAACAGTTAAATAAATTGAAGCATTTCATTAGTATGAAAAACTTACAATGATCTCAGCTTCGTAGAGATTTACAGCGGCAATATACTCGAAAACTACTCCTACAAATGAAGTGCAGTGCAGGAACTTAAAATACAGAAATGTAAAGAATAGGAAATAAAACTGGAATATGTGAAGTAAGACTGGTTTTCTTTAGATTTTTTCGTCCCCTTCTCTGAAGTCCTTCCTGCTATTTATACTCTCCAAAGATAACCACCGAACTGCACTTCAAACCGTCGAACTGCTCCTCCGTGATCGCTGATCATGCTACCTTATAAGTAGTCCCACTACGCCTTCACTTGCAGTTAGGCTTCCCTCCTATATTTGAATTTGAATGTGAGCAATCGTTGAAGCCACGTCACCGTACATCTCTTTGTTGATCCGCTACTACTCAGATCTTATAACAACCAATATTAACTGCCACGTGTATGATCAGGATCGAAGACCTGACTGGTCTCCCCATATTACCCTTACTTTGTCACGCGTCGAATTGTCACTGGCTAGCACAAAATATGTAGCCAACAACGGTTATCTGGCTAAAAGGTAGTCGCTCAGCTAGCAACAGATAGCCAGATATGGATGAGGAGAGAGCTGAGAGCTAGGTTAAGGAATGAGAGATATATGTTCGCATGGGAGATGTAATGACTGGAATAATACCATTTACGAAAACATACTACAATCCATATTTAAATGTTTTAAACCAAATTAGTTATCTTGAAATATCTATATATTAGAAAAGCAAAAGGATTTAGTGAGGAGTCTTGTGAGAGTTTCAATATCTCATACTAATTTTCTTAATTTTAAACAATTAAGAAAATCTCCACTGATTAGCTTTTATTTGATAATCTCACATCGGAAGAAGGAAAAAAATGAGTTGTTTTACTCATATAATATACTCTCATCTTATTTAATATTGTAGTGTTTTTAGTAAGGAGCCTTGTGAGAGTTTCAATATCTCATAATAATTTTCTTGATTTTCTTAATTTTAAACAATTAAGAAAATCTCCATTGACTAGTTTTATTTAATAATCCCACATCAAGAGAAGAAGGAAAAAATGAGTTGTTTTACTCATATAAAGTGAATCTCATACTCCCATCCCATTTAATATTGTAGTGTTTTTAGTGAGGAATCTTGTGAGAGTTTGAATATCTCAAACTAATTTTCTTAATTTTAAATAATTAAGAAAATCTCCATTGGCTAGCTTGTATTTGATAATCCCATATCAAGAGAAGAAGGAAAAAATGAGTTATTTTACTCATATAAAGTGAATCTTATACTCCTATCCTATTTAATATTGTAGTGTTGTACATATTTCAATTCAATATAGTTTAAATTTTAAAAGTTTTAATTAATTAATTTTTGTGTAATTTGGTTGGTCTTTTGACCTAACCGATTAGGCTAAATCATTTTCGATTTGATTGATTCATTGGTTTAACCATGATTTTAGCTGTTTTATCAAAATATATTGATTAGATTTTTTGATTTGAAATAAACTAAAGATTGATCTAATTAAAGATTGAAAGATTGAGATTGCTTAATTAAAAATAAACTTTTCATCCAAATAATTTTTAACTTTTATTTTATAATCTCACATCAGAAAAAGAATAAAAAAGTGAGTTGTTTCACTTATATAAAGTGAATCTTAATAGTGTAGTATTACGTATATTCCAATTCAAGATAGTTTAAATTTTAAAATTAAAATAACATTTAAAATTTTTAATTAACTAATTTTTATATAAGTTGGTCGGTCATTTGACCTAACTGATTAGGCTGAACCATTTTGGGTTTGACTGATTCGCCGGTTTAATCGCGATTTCCCATATTGATTTTATTAATTTTAAACAATTAAAAAAAATCTACATTGGCTAACTTTTATTTAACCAAATAAAAATAAAATTTTAATTAGTTTATGATTTATTTTGTAATCCCATATCGGGATAAGAAGAAAAAACAAAGTTTGTTTCACTTATATAAAGTAAATCTTATACTCCCTCTTAATATTGTAGTGTTGTGCATAATTCAATTCAAGATAGTTTAAATTTTAAAATAAAAACTCTAATTATTAGTCTATGATATAATTTATTTTATAACCCACATTAGGAGAATAACAAAAAAGTGAGTTAATTCCCATATATAAATTAAATCTTATACTTCTATTTAATATTATAGTGTTGTGTATGTTTCAGTTTAAGACAGTGCAAATTTGAAAATAAAATTTGAAATTTTTAATTAATTAATTTTTGTGAAAATTGGTTGATCTTTTGACCTAACTAGTTAGGCTGAATCATTTTTTGTTTGATTGATTCACTAGTTTAGCTGCGATTTTAGCGGTTTTATCAAAATATACAGGTTAGATTTGTTTGATTCGAAATAAATTAAAGATTAACTTGTTAAAGATTGAACGACTAATTGCTTGATTAGAATATACTTTCCGCCCAAACAATTGCTAACTTTTATTTTATAATCTCACATCGAGAAAATAAGGAAAAAGTGAGTTGTTTCACTTATATAAGATGAACATTATGTTCCTATTTAATATTGTAGTGTTGTATATATTTCAGTTCAAGACAATTTAAATTTTAAAATTAAAATAACATTTAAAAGTTTTAATTAATTAATTGTTATATAAGTAGGTTGCTCTTTTGACCTAACAGATTAAGCTAAACCGTTTTTAGTTTAACTGATTTGTTGGTTTAATCACGATCTTAACAGTTTTATCAAAATCTATTGGTTAGATTTGTCTGATTCAAAATAAACTAAAAATTGATCTAATTAAAGATTAAATGATTTGGAAAATCTAGAAATCCTCTAGATGTTGATTTGTGATTATGTATCAATTTTAAGCAATAAAACAATCATAATCAAACAATCAAGATAAAATGACACAACAATTTTAACGTGGAAAAACCACAATTGGATACCTCCAATTGTGAAAAAAAATCACGGGCAACAGCCACAAAACAATCCACTAAGAAGATATAAAGGAATTACACAGGTATGCTCTCAATTACCTAGCGAATCCATGCCCGAATTGAACCAACCTCTATGTGCCTCTTCCAACCCCGTCTTCACCTTGGAATTGTCTTGACGATGAGCCACTCCGGAATCCACCAAAGTTTCAGGCTCGAATTCTTCAGAATCTACCGAAGAACAACTCTCTCTTTTGTGTAGAACAAACAAATAATCCTTTGATGTATACTCTTTAAACCATGAGTTGAATACTCAATTAAAACATCAAAGAAAACTAGTAAAATATCCCCAGATATAAACCTTAGAATCCAAAAAGAAGATCTGGAGGACTTGTCCAAGTATTGGGACAAAACCAACTACTTATAGAAAACCAAAGTAATCCTAGTTTTGGAAGAAAACCAATTCCTTATAGAAATTCAAGAATCTGTATCCGCGAGGTCTGCTCGAGCGTGGGAATGTCCGCTCGAGCGGAAGCTTCAAAATTGTGTGATTCATATAGGCTTCACGCTGTTTCACGCTCGAGCGGAAGTTTCGACGCTCGAGCGTCGAATCACACCATCCAGTACTTTTTCAGGCGAAGTAGAGATGGTGTGAGCTTGCAATTCCCGCTCGAGCGTCACTTTCCCCGCTCGAGTGGGACGACCAAAATTGAAAAATCTGAAAAACTTGATCCTCTTATAACCTCAGTTTTGATCCATGAAAATTGACAAAGGCACGATTCGGGTTGGATTCGCATCTAATAAACTCATACCCTCACTGAAATAAAAGGTGCGAAAACAAATACAACCGAAAGGAGTTTTGTCAAACGGGGTTGCCAAGAATAAAACCTAACAATCTCCCCCTTTGGCAATGCCGTGACAAAACACACCTAACAAATAAAATCCTAAACACCCCAACCCATTACAGCAAACAAAAGCCAACTTCTTTCTCAAGATCATGATCTGCAAAATAGTTATTAGTGCCACAATCTCCAAGACAACTATTAGTCCCACAAGAGTATAGGAAAAAACAATAAACATATGACAAGATTATCTTGAAGCATGAGATAGAAAACATGAATAAATGTGACTTAGTGATTTTAAAAACATGTAGCATGAATGGATGAAACCTAAGACACATGCACCCACACCCGACACAACATGACTCCCTTTTTTTTTCACGAATTGACAAAGGAAGCTCAAACAGCTATAGCATGCAATAAGGAAATAATAAGCAAACAGTGCATAGCAATATGCAAAACATATAGCCAATCTCCCTTACCAAACATATCAAAGTGTTCATGCTAAACAATTCTTGCAATGAAAAACCAAACTCCCTTACTAATCCAAATCAAGATGAACCAAACTCCCCCTCACTAAAAGCAACCACAAACACTGAAAACAGTGAACAAGAAGAAAACGACAAAAATACTATGGTGGAGCAAGTAAGGAATTTCAGATTAGTACCTTAAAATACATAAGATTATCCAAGAAGCACCATTACAAGAAAACACAATGTGCACAGTCTGTAGAAGATTCCTCATGAAAGAAAGTGATGCCTTATGTGAAAAGCATAGATCCCATGAGAAAAGTGTGTGTGTGACTCTTGGAGTTCGACAAACACTAGATTCAATCCTAGTAGTGATCTGAAAGTTGGACCTCTGACAAGAGAATCTAAGCACAACATAGGAAAGTCAAACCACTAGGAATCAAGAGGTATTTGGTGAGTAAAGGCGGAGGCTCCCCCTCAATCAATGAATCTTTTCTTTTTCTTTCTTTTGCACATTTTTTCTTTCTTTTGCATATTTTTTCTTCTTCTCTTTCTTTTTCTTTTTCTTTTTCTTTTGCACAATCATTGGTGGCTGACACGCTCAAGAGTATGGAAACCGAACCAGAGAAGTATGGATATCATAAGGATGGCCTGGTTGGTGACTCTGAGGTAGCCTTTTCCTCATGGCTGGACTACAAAGAATAGAGAGGAAAGCCATGGAGATGCAAAAAGATGAAAGGTGGTTAAGAGACTTAACACCACCCATGATATGCTAGTATAGGTCAATTCCTCTAGAAACGCAAAAAATCAATGACAGAAGTCCATAGAGAAAAAATAATCACTAAGGCGGAAGACTCCAAAATTTGTTAATCCAAGAGTGTGTACAGAATCAGACATACTAATCAAAAAATACACACTCCAAAACGAGTAATGACCACAGAAAAGCACACATATATTAACATGTAATGGATATTCTCATCAATTCTAATATGCACCAAGGACCACTCAAAAATTTCAAGCTTGCAAAACCATACTAAGAAAATCTTTTTGGGTTTTTTTTTTTTTTCAAAAATAAAGCAAGACAAAAAACGAACAAGCACACATGTAATGACAAAAAAAACACACAGAAACCCAAAAACTAAAATGACAAAACAAATTAACACAAGTCAAGTTTTCTCACCCAAACTGCTTTAGTTCGAACAAAGTTGTGAGAATTGCAGTTCTTGGGTGGTGTCTTAACGTTGTGGTTCCTTTCCCCTGCAATGGGAACCCGTCTCGACTTGGCTTCCAACTTCCAATTTTTAGGTCTAGGCAAATACACTCTCCCATGCAACTTATAACAATAAGGGTGAATATGACCATGCATACCACAATGATGATAAATAAAAACAAGGTGTACCTTCTTTTCTTTTACCTTGCCAACTCTAGGAAGTTTGAGAAGTCCATCCTTATGTTGAATTTTTTGTTCTTCCTTTCCTTGAGTTCTTGTATCATGAGATGTTGAAGCACTCTGTTTTTGCTCTTTCTTACCACCAAAGCCAATGCCACTCTTGTCAGAACAGATTTGTTGAGACCCAATGATATTGTCCAAAGTCTTTGGTCCTTTGTTCCAAAGACCAATGGTAATCATGGCACACTTGAGTTCTTCCTCTTTCTTGATCATTAGTTCTTCCAAAGCAACTTGAGACATCTCGAGAGTTTCAATCTTTTCTTCATATGTTGCATGTATTTGCTGTAGCTCATTCCTCTCTGTCTCACAAGTCAAAATTTTTGCATAAAGAGCTTGTCGATCATTAGCTATCTTGATGGCATCAATCCTAGCCTCGGAAGTCTCCTCCTTAAGTTTGACATTCTCATTTTCACATGCTTTGAGTTTCATAGTGAGTTTGTCATTCAATTTGGATAACTTAAAGAGATTCCTTATACAACTTTTTATAAGCTTGCTCAAGCTCTTCATCATCACTTCCCGAGGATTCATCATCAGTGGCATTCTCAACTAGGCTCTTCGGAAACTCTATACATCCTTCAGTTTCAGAAGTCGCCATGAAAGCAAGGAATTGTTTATGTCCCTCTTCGCCTTGATCTTCGTTGTCACTTTCATCTTTGTCATATTCTGATTCGTCATCCCAAGTGATGGCGAGGGCTTTCTTCTTCTTCAAAAGAGTGGGGCATTTTGAAGCAAAGTGGCCAAATCCTTAGCATTCATAGCATTGGAGTCTTTCAGAATTCCCTTGTATCTTTCCTTTCTCCTTCTTGACTACAGAATTAATTTTGAGTTTATCTTTGCCTTTAGATTTATGAGTATGAGTAGATTCTAAAATATTAGGATTCTTTTTCAAAAAAGATTTTTTAAATTGTTTAACAAAAGCAGCCGTAATCTTGGAATCTATCTCACAATCCTCATCAAAATCCTCTCCAACTCTATGAGCACTACTAAAAGCAATATCTTTTTGTCTTTTTGAAATTCCTATGTGCCTCATAAGTTTGGAGATTTCCAACCAACTGATCCAGCTTGAGGTTGTCAATATCTTGAGCCTCCTCAATAGCCATAACTTTTGGTTGGAACCGATCGGGCAAGGATCTCAAAATTTTTCCCACAACTTTAGATTCTGGTATTTTTTCACCTAAATTGAAGCTGGAATTTACAATGTCGCTTAAATTCGCATAAAATTCATCAAAAGTCTCACTATCTTTCATTGAAAGGTTTTCGAAACTAGATATGAGCCTTTGAAGTTTTGAACGTTTCACAGAAGGAGTGCCCTCATAAACAGTTTGTAAGATATCCCAAGCCTCTTTTGCGACTTCACAATTACAAATACGACTAAACTCTTCAGGTGTGACAGCGCAAAAGAGAGAATTGATAGCTTCACTATTCCAGCTACTATTTTGGTAATCAATTGTGTCCCACTTTTCAATTGGTTTGGGAAAAGTTACTCCATCAACAGTAATTGTTGGTTCGGTCCACCCATTCATGACAGATTGCCAAACTTTTTCATCTATAGATTTCAAAAACGACCTCATCCAACCTTTCCAAAAAGAATAATTGGATCCGTCAAGTAGGGGTGGTCGAACCGTAGAATTTCTCTCACGAATTGAATCCATTATCACAAATCAAACAAGATCTCGTTCTAAAAGAAATTTTTTTAAAAAAAATAGAACAACCTGCTCTGATACCAATTGAAAAATCTAGAAATCCTCTAGATGTTTATTTGTGATTATGTATCAATTTTAAGCAATAAAACAATCCTAATCAAACAATCAAGACAAAATGACACAACGATTTTAACGTGGAAAAACCACAATTGGACACCTCCAATTGTGAAAAAAAACCACAGGCAATAGCCACAAAATAATCCACTAAGAAGATATAAAGGAATTACATAGGTATACTCTCAATTACCTAGCGAATCCACTCCCGAATTGAACCAACCTCTATGTGCCTCTTCCAATCCCGTCATCACCTCGAAATTGTCTTGACGATGAGCCACTCCGGAATCCACCAAAGTTTCAGGCTCGAATTCTTCAGAATCCACCGAAGAACAACTCTCTCTTTTGTGTAAAACAAACAAATAATCCTTTGATGTATACTCTTTAAACCATGAGTTGAATACTCAATTAAAACATCAAAGAAAACTAGCAAAATATCCTCAGATATAAACCTTAGAATCCAAAAAGAAGATCTGGAGGACTTGTCCAAGTATTGGGAGAAAACCAACTACTTATAGAAAACCAAAGTAATCCTAGTTTTGGAAGAAAACCAATTCCTTATAGAAATCTAAGAATCTGTGTCCGCGAGGTCCGCTCGAGCGTGGGAATGTCCGCTCAAGCGGAGGCTTCAAAATTGTGTAATTCATATAGGTTTCACACTGCTTCACGCTCGAGCGGAAGTTTCCACGCTCGAGCGTCGAATCACACCATCCAGTACTTTTTCAGGCGAAGCAGAAATGCTGTGGGCTTGCAATCCCCGCTCGAGCGTCACTTTTCCCACTCGAGTGAGACGACCAAAATTGGAAAATCTAGAAAACTTGATCCTCTTACAACCTCGGTTTTGATCTATGGAAAATGACAAAGGCACGATTCGGGTTGGATTCGCATCTAATAAACTCATACCCTCACTGAAATAAAATGTGCGAAAACAAATACAACTGAAAGGAGTTTTGTCAAACGGGGTTGTCAAGAATAAAACCTAACATGATTGATGTTGTTTTATTCGAAATAAACTTTCTGTCCAAACAATTGTTAATTTTTATTTTACACAATCCCATATTAGGAAAAGAAGGAAAATGTCAGTTGTTTTAGTTATATAAAGTAAACCTCTGTTCCTATTTAATATTGTAGTGTTATGCATATTTTTGTTGAAAACAGTTTAAATTTTAAAATAAAATAAAATTTAAAAGTTTTAATTAATTAATTTTTATGTAAGTTGGTTAGGGTATGTTTGGTAACCATTTTATTTTCAGTTTACAGTTTATATTTACAAAAATTTTAAAAACTGTGCTAAAAAATCGTTTGGTAAAAAAATTGGTTTATAATTCTACTTCTTAGTTTATAATTTTCACCCCAAAAACGGAAACAGGAAAAACGTGTTTTCGTTGATTTATTAAACTGGCATTGTAGCGGAAATTGTTGGCATTTTGACCCTGGTTCAAATCTCCGTAGCACCCGAATTGAATTTATTTTGTCCCAACGTTAAACTAAAAGTTGTATCTCATCTTCCTCCATTTCATTCATGTTGACTTGAACTTCACAGATCAGGTCAGTCTCTCTTCTTTCTCTCTTTCTCTCTCTCTCTCTCTCTCTCTCTGTCTCCCTTCTCTTCTCTCTCTGTCTCCCTTCTCTTCTCTATGTTCACCGACCTTGCTCTCTGTGTTCACCGAGCTTCGATTTTTTTTTCTTTTCTAAAATATTATGTTGCAAACATGCAGATCTTTGTAGATCTGAAAAAAAAATTGATCTCAGGTATCTTTCTTCTCTCTCTCTTGCTATGGTTTGTAGATTAATAGATCTGTCATGAAATCGATTAATGATGAGACAATTTGGGTATGTTTGTTTGTTGACAAATCGATTTCATATGCACTTAGGTCTCTTTCTTCTCTCTCTCTTCGACGGCAGCTTCGATTTCATGGCAACTTTGGGATTTCAGCTGCCATTTGATGGCAGTTTTGGGATTTCATAGCAGCTGAGATCAATTTGATGGCAGCTTCGATGGCAACAAATTGATCTGTCAACAAATTGATCTCAGATCTTTGTAGAGCTGCCATGGTGGTTTTTTTTTTTTTTTTTTTAAACGACAAATCTGTTTTTGCAGATCTTTTGCAAAATTTCCGAACCACATTGATCTCACTCTCAGGTCAGTCTCTCTTTCTCTGTTATGCAAAATTTTGGAACCAGAAATTTGTTCTGCAAATCTGTTCTGCCATGGTTGGTTGTAGATCTGTGCTACATTTTGTAGATCTGTACTATATTTTGTTCTACAGATTTTTTCCGAACCAGAAATCTGTTATGTAGAATTTTTTTTTTGTTTGTAAATCTGTTTTGATAGAGGTTCTGCATATTTATTTTTATTTTTTTTGGTAGATCTGTGCTACATTTTGTTCTTCACTTTAAATTTGGAGTACATAATTGAAATATGTTAGTCCTCGTGTAACTGGTCTTCACTGTAATGAAATCTAGAGAACAAATTTAATCAAGTTAAAAACTTGGGCATGCTTTCATAGATGTATCTATTTGGATCCCTTTAGTTAAAAACAGAGTATGAAAGTTTATATTTGGATCCCTTTAGGCTAGATCAATTTTTACGTTGCTTTATTTGTGGAAAGTGACCTTTTAATTGTCTGCTTAGGTCCTTTCAAACATGTCTTGAGTTTTGATATATATTTCTTCTTCCTTTTTTTTTATTAAAAAAAAGAAAAAGAAAAAAAGAAAACAAACAAACTTAATGAAGAGCATACATCCACAACTTTTCTTTTAATTATAAAAAGGGAAAACCTAATCTCACACATTAAGGGGAGTGATCTTTGGTGTCATCTTCCTTTAATAGAGCTTTAGCTCACTTTATCATCTGATTTGCCTGAATAACAATGTCACAACTTTTAGGTTAGCAAGAATGAGAATTTGTTTATCACTTTTGTTAACTTTTTAGCTCTCTTATTGTTTATCCTTTCATATGACTACTAAACTTTGCCTGTTGCATCTCACTGGGGCTTGACCCCTCAAAAGGTTTCAACTCTATGCTCTAATACTTGCTCACCAATCAAAGTTGAGAGTGAGAGAGAGAGAAAGAGACCAATTCACAGGTTTACTGGTGTCAACTTTTTTTCCTTCTCAATTTTTACTGTGTATAAACAATGATAGAACTTGAACCAATCATCAGATCTTCTTTCTCCATCTCCCCTGTCACAAATAATCTCCCAATCGTATTGTTGTAATGTTGATCTTGATAAGTATGAAGCATTAACAACTCAATCACAAAATATAATTTTTGATATTTTTTGAATTTGGAGTGATGGTATTTTTTATATTTTTTGCACTTGTAACATGTTATCTCTTGATATTTTTGTAATCTGTTATAACCTTCTAATCATAGCAAAATCACAACAATCATGGATATAACTCTAATTTATGGTGTAACCACTAATGTTCACAACCCTCCATGTAAAATTCAGTTGGTTTTAGCTTCAATTGGAACATGAAATCAATTGTCCTAGAGCAAAATCAAACACTTTTAACAGAATGCTAGTATGCTACTGCTGGATTACTCCTTCAAGTAGTCAAAATACAAGAATCTATACAAAGTATACAATATTTACCCCCTACTTTAAAAAGATGACTGCTGTACTAACCCATAGCATATTATTTTAACTGGTGTTTGTTTCTTCAATGCCTCTTCATTTTATTTGACTTACATTTTTTTGAAATTTGTTTATCTATGAATAAATATAGATATTTAGGCAATGGCAACAACAATACACTATGATCTCCCCATTGATGATGATGATGTTGTTGAAGTTGGTAGTGGAAACAGTGGTCCATGGCCTCAGGCAAATGAGGCTCTTTTCATTTCCCTCATGGATGAGGAGGTGAAAACCAAGAATAGTAAAATAACTGGAACATTCACTAAACAAGCTTGGAACAGGTTGAGAGATCAAATGAACACAAAAACCCAATACCAGTATAACGCACACCAGCTTCAAAACAAATACAATCAGCTGCGTATTATGTTCAACAAATTTACATCATTACTAAAGCATACTGGTGTTGGTTGGGATAGCCAGCGACTTACTATCACTGCACCGGATGACGTTTGGGAAGCCCTTTACAAGGTTTAATTAACTTTTTGCATTTTCTTTGCTACATTTAATTGGAGAATTCTTTATGTTAACCTGAAATTCATTGGTTTGTAGGTTAATAGCCATGCAAAGAGGTTTAGGAAGAAAGTGATGGTTTACTACCATGAGTTGTCTCGTATCTTAGGAGACACATCCGCAACTGGTAAACTAGCTTTCCCTTCCACCAAATCACCTTCTGAAAGTAGTGCCAGTTCTGATCCTGAATTTAAGGTAAAGAATGAGGAGTTAGATGCATTGCAAATTGATAGTGATAATGACAATGGAGATGGCCAAGGCAAGGGCAAGGGCAAGGGCAAGAGCAAAATGGGAGGTAAAAAGAGTAAGAAGATGAGCTCTTTTCAATCTAATGTTTCTGAAGCACTCAAAGAAATGAGTGCAAATAGCAAGAGGAAGGTGGACCTAATGGAAAAGCGCTTCACAAGTGCTTCAGTTACTAATGTTGGCGATGACAGTGGTTCAATTGAAGGTGGTTCTACTCCCTCACGTTCATTATTGAAAGAGAGCATG
Organism: Camellia sinensis; assembly: GCF_004153795.1. Taxonomy (NCBI): domain Eukaryota; kingdom Viridiplantae; phylum Streptophyta; class Magnoliopsida; order Ericales; family Theaceae; genus Camellia; species Camellia sinensis. The sequence goes on from NW_021030459.1 coordinate 126,755, forward strand.
GCACTATTGCATGGTATGGAGGAAATTCCTGCTCCTGCTTTCACTAAAGCTGTGAACAAGCTTGCATCGGATCCCATAATAAGGGAGGTATTTGTTGATATGCCTGCTAGTAGGATGAGGGATTGGGTCCTTAATGTTTGAAAGTTATTCTGAGAGAGTGCTACAGATTTAGTGTGGTATTTGTTTGTGTTGTTTAATTTATTACTAACGTTGGATAATATTTGGTAGTTTATTGTGGAAACAGACTTATTATGGAAGTTTATATTTGGTACTGTATTTTATATTTGGTGCTGGAACAAATTTAGTAGTGTATTGTTGGATAATATTTGGTGCTGTAACAGACTTATTGTACTTCTTATTTTAACAGACTTAGTGTATTCTATGAACAAGCTTGTGTTGTTGGATAATATTTGTTCTTGTAACAGACGTATTATACTTTTTATTTTATTTTATTTTATTTGTTTAAGAATTATTTATTATGGAAACAGAGTTAGGTGTATCCAACATGTTTTTAATATTGTACTGGAATGGTATTATGGAAACAGAGATGGGTAGATGGGTAGATATAAAATTGAAGGTGGTTCTGGAATGCATTTGTACTGCAAAGCTTCTCATTCCTATTTTTGAACAATGCTATTGTACTGGTATACAGGCTCTTTTTATTATGGGAGTTTATGGTTAGTTGAAGTATTGAAGGATCTTCTCCTATATAATGTTTGTTATTAGTCATTCCAAGTATTTTTTATGTCACTGCATTGTCAACATTGCATGGGAAGCATTGTCAACATTGTTTTATATCACTACATTCTCAACATTGCATTGCAAGGTATGTATGATCTTCTTCTATAAAAAAATTCTTATGCACTGCATTGTCAACATTGTTTTCTCCATTACCTGTTCGATGAAATGTGTTAATGTGTCTGGATTATTGATACTGTTGTAGTTTGAATTAACATATTATTTTCTATTATGTTTTTTCTTGCCCATAAATTTTATATCAATTTAACTACTGGGTGCAACAAATTGTTTGAGTTTTTGGAGTTTTATTTTTTATTTAATTTTTTTGGTGGCTTATAAATGTCTCTGTAGAAACCAAGAATATTGAAATAATACATCTGGAACAGATCCAAATAGAAACTTCGCAACATGAACAAAAGCATAATTTGGTACATATTCCCAATGCTTTACCAATTCATAGTCTGGTCACAATTCCAAACAGCAATTTTCCCCTAACAATCATCAACATTTAGAACAGCTAGCATTGAATTTCAGAGAAACATTTCACATATGCGTTTTTAATGGAAACATAAGACAAGTTTCCTCCTCTTTTCACCAAATGAATCATTAGTACCCCCAACAACAACAAAAGACCATAGAATCACCATTGGAATAAGATCACTTTTTGCTAATTTTTAACACCAGCATATGTCCAAAAAACAAAAATAAAATGCATTGCATACTCTTTTTATATATAATAAGACATTTTCTGCAACTAGACTAGGACTAAAATAATACTAAAATGTTGTTAACAAGGCCTTCTTTTTCAACTAGACCAATACATCTCACCACTCCAATGCCTCAACCTTGCGACTCCATTTCACTTCTTTTTTTTTTTCTTCGTACTCTTGCTCCTGCCATCCTTGCCGGATTTTCAACGAAACCAAGCCTCCATTTTGCTTCAAATTTTTTTAATTGCTTCACGAAAGCATCTATCTCAAAATTTTGTCAAGGGAAACCTGACATATTTGCTCAGACTTTTGACCCTCTCCATAACCCACTCGAACACTTCTTCCTCCATTCCCTTTATAAGAACAATGGTAGGTTTTTCCACCATCATCACCACCAAATCTAATGCAATAGACCCACAAGAACTTTCCACACGATCATTGGCTTCCTCTCTGACCAACAAACTCTTCTGTGGTAGGACCGTTGTTTGGGCTTAAGTCCATAACTTGAACAAAAATACCCTCATCTCTAATCAAGACCTCCAATGTACTAGACCAATAAAACTACTTGGGCCTATACCTAAAAAAGAATCAATTGACTTTGTAGCATATGTCACCGCTCCCATATTTCTTCTTTGGCTTGGGCACTATTGACAAGAGGAACAAAAGAATGAGCAAGAAAAAGCCACCAAAAATTATTTTAATTATTTGCGTAATTGACATGAAATTATTTTAATTATTTTAAAGTGACATGAAATTAAAGTACTATTGAATCATCATAGTATACTAGATAAAATAAATTTTGTTCTTCATTTTTAAGTTGCGTAATTGACGAATTTGTTCCTCCATCACCTTTAACCTTTTCATTATTCTTCAACAAGATAATAATAATAAAAAAAATTTACTAGAATGTTATGGTTCATAAAGAGGATCAAAGGTTCAAATTTCATGGATAAAAAATAACAAATTCTTATATTATTGTTCAGATCAGATCGCATACTTTGCTAATGAATGTGATAGCAAATTTGGGATTACATGGCTTATACAATTTTCAAGTTAATTGGTTTGTTTCATCCTCACCAACATTTGAATTGGACCACACAATGTCCTCAGAGAAATTTTCAAGTGAAAGAAAAAATTCAATATGTATGGAGCCAACATTTGAATTGGACCAAACAAAATGGTTACCAAACTGAAAAAATTCAATGAAAGAAAAAATTATTGTGTGACCATTATTTCATGCATTTTCATTATCACTAATACTTTTGTTTTTAAGGCATCAACACAATGTCACAGTGATATATATGGAGCCGATGCATGCTCTTGATTTGAGTTTTGACTCAAACAGTGGCGATGAAAATATACAATTTCTGGTGTGTGTAGCATTACATGAGTATTGTAATACTTACCTTCAACCTAGACCATGCTGAACGTCCATATTACAAGGACATGACTATGTGTTAGAAATATTGAATGGCCATGAAAGAAGGTCCAAGGAAAATTTTAGAATGGAACCAGATGTATTTATTAATTTGTGCGAGGCACTTAAGGTATATGGTAAACTGGAACACTCATGTTATCTGACTGTCCAAGAGCAAGTTTGTATATTTTTGCTAACAATTGGTCACAACGAACGAATTCATGTTGTCCAAGAGCGATTCCAACATTCTGGGCAGACCATCTCCAAATACTTCAACCGAGTCTTGAAGGCAGTGTGTAGGCTTGGTAAACAAGTTATAAGGCCTCCAGATTTTGATAAGGTGCCTGCAGAAATTCGACATAATCCACGTTTCTATCCTTTTTTTAAGGTAATCACTAACAGAATATTTGAAGTATAAATTTTAGTAAAATATCCTGCATTATTAAAGTCATTTGTCAAATAGGATTGTGTTGGAGCAATTGATGGTACCCACATATCTGCAAGGGTGCCAGCATCAGAGCAAATACCATATCGGGGTAAGCATACAGTTACAACGCAAAATGTAATGTGTGTTTGCTCATTTGATATGCGATTTACGTATGTATTAGCCGGTTGGGAGGGCATTGCAAATGATTCAAGAGTGTTCATTAAAACTGTACATGATCCAGCAAATTTATTTCCAATGCCACCAACAGGTACGTATTATATGGTATTTTGTTAATTTATAATGATTATTCTTTTGTCAACCCATAATAATAGATACATACATGTTGAACAGATAAATACTATGTTATCGACTCGGGTTATACAAATATGCCTGGCTTTTTATCGCCATATTGTGGTGAGAGGTACCATCTAAATGAGTTTCGTAATCAACGTCGACAACCAAGAAACAAGAAGCAAATGTTCAATTACCGACACTCCTCACTGCGCAATGTGATTGAGAGATGCTTCGGTGTCTTGAAGGCTCGTTTTCCAATTTTGAGAGACATGTCTCCATATTCAACTAAGACGCAGAGATACATCCAGATTGCATGTTGTACAATACACAACTGGATAAGAATACATTCTCAAAGTGACACATTGTTCGCTGAATGGGCCAATCCAGATCGTATCGTTGAAGATGATGGGCCTAGTGGAGGTGGTAGTGGCAGCTCGACATATGGAGGAAGTAGTTCTCAGCAACCAATTGACTTAGACATTAGTCAACCTCAACTATGTCACATGTCTGATGTAAGGAATCAAATTGCTAGTCAAATTTGGGAATCTATTGAAAACAATTGAAATATTATTTATGCGTATAAAAGATTGTGGAAGATGTTTTTTTATGGTTTGTGGAAGAATTGAGATGTTATTATTATAGTTTGTAAGTTGTTATGAACATTATGGTTTATTATGGTTATTAAATTTATCTATGGTTGGTATTGTATCAATATGATTATTATGGATAATGTGTATGATCCTATTGTCAAAAAAAAATTAAAAAAAAAAAAGTGATCCAAGCCATTTAGAGGAAGATGATTCAGTTCGGATAGGGGCAAATGATGAAGTAGGTTAGGCGGTTGCAAATAGTTTGCGATTGCTGCTTTGCGATCGCAAAAGTATTTGTCACCCCCACATTTGCGACCCTCATTTGCCGTCACATAGGCCGTCGCAACAGGTCTTTTGCGATTGTTTTTTTATTATTTGTGACGGTTTGTAACGGTCGCAAAAAGTATTTTTTTACCATATAGAAGCTCTCAAGGAGTGTTTTCGTATTATAGTAATATAGATACATAAAGTTTAAAATACAAAAATATCCACTGGCAAATAAAAAAAATACGTTTTCACAGCCCTATAGTTGTTGAATTATGATTGTTAGAATATTATTATTATTATTTTTTATATTTATAAATAATTTTTTATAGAATGATAAAAAAATAAAAAGTCATTGTGATTGCATGATACGGGTCATGCAAAGTATTGTCATGAATGACCAATGAATGATTTTTAATTATAAAATACTATATTCTAAGGATTGAGATATTAGAATAAACTAACCAAAGTAACTTTTTGCATGCAAATATGCTTCTATATATCTTGGATGGTATGGGAGGATTTTACAAGAAAAATATAAATGGTTTGTAATAAAGGGGAAGGGGAGGGGGGGGAAGGGATATTGGAGTGAATTAACAGAAATAATTTTTTTGCATATAATTTTTATATGACCATCAAAGTTTTAATCCTGTAATATGTGGATTATGGATCTATCACGCTTATTGGCTTACCTTTTATATGTGAAGTAATTGAAATAACAACAAATTGTATATCAAGTTAATTATTGGCTTATACATGCTTTTTATATGTGAAATAATTGAAATAACAACAAATTGTATATTAAGATCGGTGAGAGGGTTTATTCTTATCAAATTATGGTGTCAACCCCAGGTAAGATAGGACTACAGCAGCTACCAAAAGAAATTAATCGTAAATTCTTCTAATAGTATACCAAAGGAGGGTAATGACAGGAAGTCTAAATCCTAAATCTTAATTTAAAATTTAAATAATTAATAATTATAAAATTTGTTACTGGTTTGAATTATTTTATTAAACTTATAATAAATTGTAATTTTTCAAAAAAATAAAAATATTATTACACATTTATCATATCTAATTATGTCATTTTTATGAATAAGCTAAATTATTTGGCTTACAATTTTAACCTTCATCCTAGTATGAAATTAATAGGGAAAATTACTAATACATCCTTAAATCCAAATGTATTGAAGTATAAGGTCTCTAAATTTTTAAATTTTAGAAGCTCCAGTTACTTTCAATGTTTTTATATATTTTTGTTTGCCTAATATGCCCTTGTGCATTTCAACGTTTTTATATATATTTTTTACCTAATATGCCCTTGTGCAATCAAAACGTCTTCTGTGTCATTCCTAAATAATCATCTTCTTTTGAGCTAACAATAACTGATTTACAGTTTTCCCCTCTAACATGAATTGTATTCTACTATAAACTCTCCTCCCTAATGATAATCTTAACAAACTACGTGATGCATCTAGCAATCATGGTAGCTATCTACAGTTTTCCCCTCTAACATGAATTCTATTCTACTATAAACTCTCCTCCCTAATGATAATCTTAACAAACTACGTGATGCATCTAGCAATCATGGTAGCTATCTACTATCTTCCAAAATACTCTTCGTATAATGGTGATCGACCCTTGAAGGTGCCTTTGAGTATGTAATAATATTGAAGTGTGTATTGTAGAATCATCTTAATGTTAATTGCTCTCTTTTATTTTTTATTTTTAAATTTATTCAGTATGGAGTCCCACAAGAATATAAATATTTATTATTCCTTTGAAGAACTTAGAGTTGTTGGGTAATTGTTTTTCAAAATTTAGTTTCCTTCCGAACTCCAAAGAAAAATGCTACATATTATCATATTTTTTACTCTTTCTTATTTGTCACTTCTTTATATAAGTGGATAGGATCTGCATGTATTTATTAATGTCTATCCTATTACTTTGTATCCAAGAGTAGGGCAATGAGTTAAAGAATGAGATTGTGTATAGTAATGCTCATCCTCAAATCATCTCTATAGGTCAGAGAAATTTTACTAAGTAAGGGGTTGTTTGGAAAGTGCTAAATTAGTATACTTTTTTATTTTTTATTTTTTAAAAATGTGAAATGTGTGTTGGGGTTGAAGTGATGTGGTAGAGAGATGATATAATCTAAAGAAAATGTGATGTAACTCAAATAAGATGATTGTGACCCAAATACGATGATGTACTAAAATACACATGCCAAACAACACCTACTTAAAAGTTAATTACAATGACATTTAAATGATTTTTGAAATTTCTCTGATTTTAGTTGGTGAAATTTATATGGCTTTTAGCTAGTGAAACTTGAAGTCAACTATAACGACGTTTAATTGATTTTGTTGAAATTTCTCTGACTTTTAGTCTGTGAAATTTCAGTTTGAAGATATCAAACTTGGTGAAAATTTCACCACTTTTTTTTTTCCAGTGAAACTTAAAGTCAATTACAGTGACATTGAACTGGTATAGTGAAATTTCTCTGACTTTTAATCGTTGAAAGTCAGAGAAATTTCTTTGCTTGAAGATAACAACTCAGTGAAAATTTTGTTATTTTTTCCTTTAGAATTTCATATTCATCACATGAATATTATTTGATGGATCTTGATGGAAGAATTCTAAAAATAAAAATTTTATGCAAAATGAAGATGTTGGTAAAAAGTTATTGAATTTTAAGTTTTGAAATCTATTACAAAAATGAAAACAAAGTTTGCTGAATGTGTTTGCCTGTTTCAAGCAATAAGGGTGTTCTTGTCCAAAAAATTATAACATACTATAATAAGACTGGAACTTTGAAGTTTTGTTTTGTGTTATTTAAACTAGTAAATACTTATGATGAGCTAGAAATAAAATTCTCAAACTAATAAAGAAGTTAATCATATTATCAATAAGCTTAAATGTTTTCTGATTTGAATATTCTTTTAACATTTGATAGAACAAAAACAAAAATCAATAAAAAAGAAAATAGAACCTCTATATAGTTTCCACTTGCACCGTACATGGCGAAGGAGAGTGGAGAAAGGGGTTGGTGGCAATTTATGTGTTTTCTCCATCACAAATTTAAAAAAGCATGAATTTGTGATTACTTGTTATTCTTCTTTTCAAAAGTTATACCCCAACTTAAATACTATTTTCCCTACCAAAAAAAAAAAAAAATGCTGCACAATTGAGTAATCTATCATAACAACATTTTGTATCTCACAATTCAAATTATCTAAACCAAAAATAAATAAAAATAAATAAATCAACATATAAGTATACAAATAAAGGGATTAAAAGGCAGAAACACCATGTCCCTAATGATGACGGTGGAATTTACTAATTTCCAATTCCTTATCTTCTCCTCCACTTTCTCAACAACCAAACACCAATTTTCACTAGCATTGATTGAAATCCAATTGAACTGAATTTTTAATATATATATATATATATATATATTTCATTTCACATACCCAAAAGAAGAAACAGAGTAAAGAAGAAGAGAAGAGAAGGGGGTACATTCCAGAGACCAGGTTCTAGGCTGTAATTTCCTCAGCAGAAGAAGAAGAAGACGAGGAATTTGCAGATGAGAGATTAATCTCCTCTGTTTTTTCTTTTATAGCTCTGACCCTTAAGAGATTTAAGTTGGGTTTGGACCTAGGATGTGATCAAGAAGCATTGTTGAATTTCCCACTATTTAATAAGGAAGTAGTAGAGAAAGTAGTGGGAGGGGGACTAGCAGACGTATAGTGGTGATTTTGTTTGCTGAAGTAGTTGGAGGGGGACTAGCAGACGTATGGTGGTGATTTTTAGATACCGTTTGGAAGAATTTTAAAATTACGATTTGAGAATATAGTTATATTTTGAGTTTGTGAGTTTTTAAATTATTATTTGTGTAAAAAATTTGTTTGGTTATGACTTTTGAAAGAGTTTTGAATTGAGTTTGAAATTTTTGATCCGATATATAATATTTAATTAAAAGACTTACAATTTATATTCAAAAATACAATCTAAATTCTATTCAAAACTCATAAATTTTTTTTAAAAAATTCCGAAAATATTTTTTTATTTAAAATATAAAAATAACAGGTGTAAAAAAAAAAAAAAAAAAAAAAAGAACACTGCTCCGGTCAACCAACTGGACGACCGGTGGGACGTGTAGAGGTGTTTGTAAAAGTGGATGTAGAATCAATTTTTGAAAACTATAACCAAACACCACACTCAAACCAATGGATGAAAAATTTAAAAACCTTTACTAAACAGAGCCTTATTTTTTCTCCCTCCACAAACCCTCACTCAATTTTATTTTTTTTCCCAAATACAACCTTAGTGGATTAGAAAATTGTTTTTCATGCATCCTGTTATTAAAGTGCATCAAGTAACCGTGATCCAAAAAATAAAATAAAAAAGCGCATCAAGTAACCACATTTAGAGGGAATTACTTTTTACTTCAATTGTGATGGCTCCACAAAGGATGACTTTGGGGATCTTGTTTTTACTCGAAGCCATAAATATGAACTTTTTTTGGTGTTGGTTCTATCTTTTGATCTTAAAAATTATATATTCATTCTTGTTTTATGTGCTTGATGCCAATATATTTGAATATGATAAGGGTATTGATGTTGCAAAGGACCATGGTATTAATTATTAGGTAGAGCTTGAGATAAAAAATAAAAAATAAAAAAAGAAAACATCTTGATGGAGCAAGCGGAAGAAGTGCAAGATCCAAATGGTGCAACACTTGGAACAAAGAGAGAAGGAAAGATTAATTCGCCTCAAAGATATGCAATGCAACTCTTGTTGCTTATTATACACTTGGTGTGACAAAGAATATTGAGGATCAAGAGCCAATCACATTTCATAAGGCCATCACAAGTACAAATCAGCATGGTGAAATATGGTCATGAGTGAGGAATCTCTTCACAAGAATTATACTGGAGCTATTGAAGTTCGCTAAAGGACTAAAAGATTGTTGGATATAAATAAGCCTTCAAAAAGAAGGAAAGAATTTCATAAATGAAACATATTAGATTCAAAACATGATTGAAAACCAACATAGACGAAATTAGGGATTGGCTAGGGGTAGTCATGACCTCCTAAAACTTCTCACAATTAACTAGTTAGTCCTATATTTTATAAATTATTTCATATCGTATATAAGACTTTCTAAAATTTTAAAAAAATATTCTATTAGTCCTTATATTACTTAAGCATTCTTAGAATGCATATAACATGATTACAAACTATTCACTACTATGACTCTCCTTAAAATAATTTTTTTAGCTTCGTCATGGTGTTGGTTTCAATAAAGAAAAATATTTGAGAACTCTAAAATAAGAGTTCTAAAAGAGCTTTAAGAGTAGGTCTCACTTATCGATGTGATGTTTTGATCTTCCTTCTCCTTCTTCTTCTTCTTCTTCTTCTTCTTTTTTTTTTTTTTTTTGTCATATCATTAGAGTTTCAAAACTAAGAAATGCATCATTGCTAGTCTCTCCTAGTTGTAGTAGGATTGGAGAAGTACTTTCTCCATGAGGCAGGAAACTTCTCCAATGTAATAAACACATGCAAACAAAATACTAATACTGGAGTGAATTTTTTTCATATTTTAATAAAAAATTTTAACTTCTATAGATACATCTAATCTTGATGTGCTTAAAAAGTAAAATAAAAAATGACTAAAATATAAAATAAAAAAAAAATTCATTAAAGACGAACAAAAAGCCATCTAAAATAATTTTTGAAAGCTGTAGCTCAATTAATTTTCTAATGATCAGAAAGGTGGTGTTCCCACCTGCCCCTTTTGTCCGCAACTAGTTGAGCCAAGTAAACTACTTAAAATTTGGAGATTAATATTTGGCTTGATAGATGAGACATTTTCTTGTCAAGTGTTAGATACTTGAGATTTACTTTTGCACAATTCAATTTTCATGTAAATGCCTTCTTAAAATATGTATTTGAAGAAAGGTTTGTAAGTCAAAATTCAAATCGATTGAATTGAATAGTATCGTAACTTATAAGCCTAATATAGAGCTATACACTCTAAATTGAATACGTTAATTAATTTTGAATTGAATTTCAACTTAAATATCGCCACCCTAAAACTAGTCGTAATTATCTTTTTTATTAATAGATATTAGATACAATGAAGAACTGAATATTTGTTCCAAAATGTAAATGCTATAAGAGTGAGTTTTATTTTTTACATATACAATTATTAATCTCAGGTCTTAAATTAAACAACAAATAAAACGTGCTTGATTGATCCATCAATCCACTGTAGCAAAAAACTTCAAGATATGGCTAATCGGCTCTCTCTCCTGAGAGCCCCGGGTTCGAGTCCTGACGGTGGAATTCCTTTTTTATTTTTGTTGTGTTTGGTTTTGACAAAAGTCTTGAGAAGGATGAGATTTTTTTTTTTTTGAGATATTCGAAAAAATAACAAAATTTCAAATATTATGGACCTAATTACAATGGACTTAATTACTCCTAATAATTTTTCCTATACAATAATTATTAAGCAAAACAAAGAAGTACTGGAAGCTTGAGTCAAATTTTGCAGTTAATTTAATTTATAATGGTTGTATTAATGAATTTAATTTATTTGGATTATATTTAAGTTTTTTAATTTAATTTATATTGGTTTGCATTAAATAATATTTTGCTCTTTGTTTTTGTTATGTTTAAATTTTAAAGACATGTATATTTTAATTATTTATTATTTATTGATTTGTTTATTTTTAATATAGTGGAACCGTGATTCTAACCCGAACCAACCCCAGCTACACTGAGTTGGGTTGGGTTGGGTTGATTCTAGTGTATGATTGGTTTGGTTTTGGATCTAAAACCTTGGAACCGATCATGATTGGGTTGGTTCCAAATTTAGTGTCAAACCGTGCCAAATTGAACCAAATTGACCCATGAACATCTCTATTGTAAGTTATACATATAAAATATTTTTATGTCACGTGTCTGTTAATATATTATTTTCTGTCTAATTTTGAGCATAAGTTAGCTTTTGAAATAAATTGGAAAAATTTTGAAATATAAAGGGTCAAAGTAAAAAAAAACAAGAAAAATGAAGTGCCAAATTGATAAAATAGCCAAATATAAAGAAGGCAAAATATAATTTACTCAATTAAAAATTTATATATAATTTTAAATTAAAATCATGTAGCAAATGACAACTTTGAAAATATAAAAAAATTTAAAATGCTAGGACTCAAATTGCCGCAAGTACTACTTCAGATTTATTAGCGGAAAAAAAAAACGGTCCAAGAAAATAACTTTTTCAAAATTATTGTAAAATTATGATTAAAAAGTTAAATTAATCATTTTATCATGAAAGAAAAGATTATAATATATCATTATTGAGAGAACGTGAGAGATTCGTGGGTCTATCACGAGGTTAGTTTTGACAATTAGAATAGTTCATACCCATAAAAAAAAATAGATCGATTAATAATTATACTATTTTTATTTTATTACCTTTGTCTCATAAAAATAGACGATAAATATATTTTTTAAATAAATTATTTATATTTAAAAGCAAACACAATAAAATAAAATGATTAAATCGACTTAAATTTATTTATTTTTATGAATGATATACAAGAATACTCTTAAAGTGGATAATTTAATTTATCAAAACGAAATCCTAGTACACCACACAAGCTCCTCAGGGATGTAATAATGGCCCAGTCCATCCGGGCTCGGGTTTGGGCCAACCCAAGCGGGCCCATGGGCTCCTGTGTTTTTAGCGGGTCGGGCCGGGCTGAGCCACAGGCCAAAAAGTGAGACCTAGGCCCAAGCCCATTCATAATAGGACCTAGGGCTTGGGTCACTGGTTGTGGGCCGTGGCTAGTCGGGCCTTTTTTTTTTTTTTTTGAAAAATAAACAATAAATATATTATCTATGTAGATTATTTTAATTAAGATTAATGAGATGTTTTGTTTGGTTATGTTTCATGGTAGTATTTAAATTTAATTATGTACAACTTATGTTTTTTTAATTATGAACTTATAACTAAAAAAGTATGCAATTATGTAATTTTTTTATTTCGAAATGAATAATTTTATTATAACACCCATTCACAAGATCAATAAACGACAACAACGATAAAGTAATTATCTTCCATTAAATCCAATTGAGTTTACAAAAGAGAGACATATGCGGTATACATTCATAATGCATGGCCTTGAATCTATAGCACATGTTGCGAACAAAAGAAAAAGAATGAAAGTTAAACAGATAAGAAATGCCTCAAGGGCTTACAGCTTTCCAAGACGATACTTAGTTACAATAATAGTGAACTTAAGTCCAATACAATTTAAGTCATTGGCTTATACAAAAATAAATATAGCAGATAGACAAAAGAAGCTCTCACCCTAAGTCCTCCCAAACTATAGCCTTGACGGAGACATGCACTTGAAATGTTTTTCCCACATAGGATGAGCCAAAACCCAGTATAAATAATCCAACACAGTATATGAATTTTAACAAAGTTATAAGATGAATACATATGCCATGTTCTTACTAAAACATTTTTATATCTCTTTCCAAAACTATACAATGCCAAGTTAATATCTTGATTCATAAATCATTTCCTTCACATTAGAGAATAGGGCAGTGAATCACACTCTGAGAATTTCAAAACAATACAACCTTTTTCGAAAATTTCATCCGGAGGGAACTGTAAATCGAGACCCATGTAAACGTAGGCTATATAACATTACTAAAAACCAGGAGCTTTTGCAACGGTCTTAAACGTCGCAAAAGGTTCGTCGCAAAAGACTAAACGAGAAACGACGGGAAATGCGGATGATGGAAGGTGGCGTGACAAAAAATATTTGTGACAGTTATAAACTGTTGCTTTCTTGTAGCGACAGTAAATCAATGGCTTTTGCGGCGGTTTAAACTGACAAAAAAAAAGGGAAAAAACTTCACTTTTACCGACGCTTTTGGTTGCCATCGCCAAAAACTTTTGCAGCGACGATATTTAATGTCGCAAAAAGTATTATTAGCAACGATCTAAAACGTCGCCAAAAAATTAGTATTACATTAGTACCTTATTTGCAACAGTTTAAAACATCACTAAAGATTTGAACTAATATGTATATGCGACAGGTTAACCCGTCGCTAATAAAATGTAAAGAAATGATTATTACATTAGTGACGGTTTATTATTGTCGCAATAAAATTATTTTCATAAAATAAATATATATTTTATTAATACATTCCCTAGACTAATTATTAATATTTTCTAAAATAAAATACATCCACATCCAAATTCACAAAATCATACAAATAATAATATATATGTACCATGTAACAATTGTCAAGCAAATATTCTTTACAAAAATATATAAAACATCCTCCATCAATACTGATATTTTTTAATAATTCAAGAACTCAAATTTTTGTATCTACAACAAAACAAAAGTATCAACAATACAAATAAAAAAACATATATATTATAACTTGTTTTAATATCAACAGTAAGCTCCAATATCGATATATGAAGATATCATCACATACTCAAAAGGGTTGCATCTGCAAAAAAGAGCCAAAAAAAAAAATTAATTTACAATATAATTAATTTCAAGCTTGCAGAAAATGTAGAACATTTTATATTTATTTCAAAAATAAAGAAATAAATAAATAAGATTGTAATTTTGTGAATCGTAAATTGAATCGAATCGGGAACCATTAAAATCATTACAAACCAAAAAAAAAAAAATTAAAAAAAACTAATAAATCAATAAAGAAAATAAGATGTTAAGCAATCGTATATATGAAACGGAATGAAATAAATTGATTTCGACATATGCTATAAAATAGTTCTTATGTAAGGACATAATTACATAGTTTAGTTGGGAAGACGTTACGTTCATAGCAAGAACTTTCAGTGTTCAGTATCTAACTCACCGTATGTAAGTTTGGGGTTGACAGACCGAAGCTTGCTGATGACTTCTAATGCAGTGTTCAAAAAGGGGACCGAACCAATATAACCTACAGATACACTAGTCAGACTTGATAACGCATATAATGGATATGATAGAATCAAAACAGGAAAAAAAATGGACATACAACAAAAATGCCAATTTGCAAGAAAAAAATGCAGCAAACAATAATATAACAGGAGCAGATTCATCAAAGATTCAAAGTAAAACCAAAAGGATTCTAAACACAAGTACACTCAAGCTGAGTTTGATTGACAAAGAAAAAAAAAATCATTCACAAAATGCACAAGTGGTTGTTGACAAAAGAAAGTGGGTCCTGCCATAAGTACTATTTTGAAGGAAAGATTTATTTGCCTTATATTTTATACATGATTATGCATTGCAGGAAAGGGTAGTTTTATTTTCTCAAACTTTCCAGTAAACCAAATGAATGGGAGAGCGGAAGAATTACAATAAGGCAAGGAGCAAATGCGTTGGATATGCAACCACTCTAATCAAAAGTTTGAGGGAGTGGGAACAAATGAGTGAAGGTTCGACATCAACTCAGTTTCCCCGAACCACATAATTACAAAACACATTAGAAGACCCAAATCAAGCAAATAAAATATATAAAAGAAAATCAAACCATTCTTGCAAGTTGGGTATTTGTCTTGTTTAGCAGATGAACCTGTAGAATGCAAGTATGGAAAAGGGTTTAGAAGCAATGTGATCCTTATTTAACCCATATATAGTGTATCATTTATTTTTGAGTGGGGAACATTCAAACTATTTAGAAGCAATGCAAGCAAAAAACAGTAAGCTGTCATTTTTTTTAGTCTTCCCCATTATCTAATCAATTAATAAACATCATAATAAATAATTAAAAAAATCATTGGTTGCTAAGAGAACATCATATCATAAAAAAGGAGAAATGCCACAGCACCCAAAAAGGGGAAGAAAAAAAAAGAAAAAAAGAAGAAACATGGTCTCATTCAGACTTTCAAATTCAAACAAATGGGAAAATTTTGAACATCCAAAAGTCTGGTGCTGAAAAATCTAATTTAGACTATGTGATCTCATTCAGACTATCTAGGGAAAAAAGAGACTACTATTTAGATAAAGATAAAAAAAGGTTTGGGAGGCATCCATTGCCACTTGTGGCAACAGCAATAGCGGGTAAGGAAGGGGTTGCAGTGGTAGTTACAGAAGAAGATATTAATACATCCACATATATGTAAATAAAATTGCAATGAAGAAAGAAGATGAAATTTTACACCAGCATCAGAGAAACACAGTTGCCTATCTCATCAGGAATTTGACCAGTTAATTTGTTCCCTTGAAAATCCCTGAAAATATTTCAACAACAACATCTAAAGTTAGTATTATGTAAACTTGGTTACAATGAGCAAGAACACCAAATCAACAGGATTAGCAAAGAAAGCATACATGGATTGTAGATTCTTCAGGTCTCCAATTAGCAAAGAAATCATCGTTGTGAACATCATCCCAGTCCAGCAACACAGTTGCTATGTTGCTAAACGACGCCTTAATCGACATCAACGCTTTGCCTGTGTGAAGATAACACCATTCTCTCATCATCACAATAGCTTTCTATTATGGTATGATTTGCTTCACAAATGAAGGGAAAGTAAATTCTCTCCCTAGTAGCAAAAAAAAATGTTGCTTTTAAAAATCCAAGCAAATGGGGGAGAGAAAGACAAGAAAAACAACAATGTGAGCAGTGCTGCCAAATAAACCTTGGAGCTTGAATCATGTTTGCCATTAAAAATTTTTGAATGAAAAATGAAAAAACCTACACACTATAAAATACCATTAAACTAATGGAACACATATTTGAGTCTCAGTGGCATAAATCAGTCTCATAAACCATCATCAGGAGTGGCTGAACCTTTTTAGGCTTTGCTCTAATTCCCAGCAGTCTCAACACAAATCTAGCAAGCTCTCCATATAGTAATCCCGATCGATCCAACAGCTGCACATGATGACTCCACGAGTTATTTAATTAAACATACCTATCATATTATAACGACCAGACTCAACAATTTCATCTTGCAAATAATCAAATGGGGACACAAGGAAATTAAAGCACCTGAAGAAGAGCAGTAATGAACATGTGGAATGCCTGTGTATTCTGGTCTATCAGTATTGCAACCCGGCCAAAGAAGGTTACCACACCTTCCAACTGCAATCATTGTTTCCGAAATAACTTCGAAATTTTTTAATTTCCTATTCACTTCGAAAATGATATAATTTGTCACTACAACATATATGAGTTTTAGAGACCAAATTTCTCTAAACGTGAAAATTGTGTTACAAAAGACATGTAGGGATCAATTTCTATTGTCATGAAGATAGTCGTTAAAAGGTCGTTTCAAAAAGTCAAAAACAACACTTTTAGCGACAACATTTTAAAAATGTCGCTAATAAATTGACTTTTAGGGACAAAATAATTTGATCTCAAAATGATTTATTTTTTTAAACAAAAAATTTGGTCCCAAAAGGATAAAATTCATCACTAATATCTAATTTTCGTTCAAATCGATATCTATAGATTCATTTTGACATAAGAAATTACATTTGAAAAGTGAGTTTTTCTATTCTACATATTAGTGATGAGCTGATATCACCCTTACAAAAATACAAAAGATACGCATGGTGTATCTTTATTTGTAGAAATTCAAAGTTCTGTATAGTTTATTTGTACAAATTCAAAAACAAGAAGCTAGATGGAACACATAATTTTGAAATGATAGACAATACAAGGTTGTAAATTTAAATGAGGGATCAGGCTTTGCAGCAAGGAACACGTCACCTATTTGAAACCATCTCAAAAAACATGTGGGCCTCACTTAAATTTGGGTTCAAAGATGGCCCAAATTAAGCGTATAAAACCAAAATTTTCCAACAATAGCTAATATTTTAAGGGTTTAGAATGTTAAAGCGGTTCTAATAACTTGTCCAAGTAGCCTTTTTTGGAATCTCTCATGATATCATCGAAGTCTACTTGGCATAACTGCAATGTACATGTTTTAGTTAGTTTAGTTAGTACATGTAAAATTTGATAAATTCCTCTGTTTTAACTTACCCAATTTTCGAATGTTGTATTCAATGCATTCCCTCTGAAAGATTGGTAGAGAGGGAGAGAAAAGAGAGAGACTGAAAAGAAGGATTTGTATATACAATGTATGTTGTTGTATATCTGTGTTTACAAGAGAATTAGGTCTCTCTATTTATAGAGAGGAGAAAGATACAATGGAGTACGAAGGCTAAGGTAAGATATTACAATAATATCAAAGTGTAATCTAAAGCTTTGCTGGTAGTGGGTGTTGGCCTCCTTTACACCTTTGCTGGTTCCTAATGCACATGTACAGCTCACATGTACATTACAGCTCCTAATGCACATGTACATTACAGCTCCTAATGCACATGTACAGCTACTAATGCATTATGAAAGTATAAAGTATATTATATGTTCAAATCTTCAATGCTATCACTCGCATCGAATTGCAGAGCATCCAACCACGAATTCAACCGGTGGTGGTTCGCGGCGGCAGCCTCACAACCCTCTTCTGCCTTCTCTCCGGCTGCGGCGGTGTTGAGGTAACGGTCGACAAGGGCGTCGAAGGAGGGTTCGCCGTGAGTGTAGGGACGGCCAGCGGGGGAGAAGGTGAGGATTGCGATGTCGGCGCCGGTGAGGGATCGGAGTTGTCGGGCTTTGTTGAAGAGACCACGACGTCTCTTAGAGAAGGTAACCATTCTCTGTCCTTCCTTCTCTACTCTTCTAATCTCAATTTTTTTTTTTCCACTTCCCATCTTCTCTTCTGTTTTACGCCGTCTCTAACAAAACTCTCCCTTAAATAAGCCGCCAACCCACCGACCAAAACCCTAGCTACTACTTCTGGCGGTAAAGTTTGGACAACTGTTTAGTGGGGATGTGTTTGGGCTGGGCTTCCACCTAATTCTTCCTTATTAGGCCCAAGATTGTTTCTCAATTGGGTCGACACTTAAATGAAGGCCCAACCAGCCCAATTAGTTATTCCCACATCTAACTTCATTGGTCTATATTTAGGGCCCAAGTGAGCTGAACTGTTTGCCAGTTCAACTCAACTCTGTTCATTAAATAAATAAACGATATCAAATAAGCTTATTGCATTTATTATTTATTTAAATGATAAGATAAATATATTTTATATATATATATATTTAAATAATGTAAATAATAATGAAAAAAAATTATCGAGTTTCAAGCTTTTAACTTGAACTTAGTTAGTATTTAGTATTAATGAGTTGAGCTAAGTTTGAACTGAATTTTCAAGCTCGTTAAACAAATGAGCTGAGTTCAAGCCTACAAAACTCAACTCAACTCATTTTTTGGCAAAAAAAATTAGGATAAATTACATTGACACCAACTGAAATTTATGTTTATTACAATTTTTCTCTTACCTTTTGAAAATTTTAAACCTCGGGAGGGAGGGGGATGTATTTCTATTTGGGAGTATTTCTTCTTGTGATTCTTAGGTTTATTCTAATATAAAGTTTCATGATATATTTTTAAGTTTATTGTATTTTTTCATATGTAGTTAATGTAAATTTTATGATATCTCCAATCACATAAATAAATAAATAAAATGGCCATTTACTAATAAATCTTATATCTATGACTTATAGACCATTTAGTCCCATACATATTTTTTATAAACCCAAAAGTCCTATCTCATATTAAAATCTCCCAAATGAAATATACCTCGCATTTAGAACCGTAATAACACAATAGTACACACATTAGAATGATATCTCATTTTCACATTTTGATAATGACACATTTGATAAAAGTTTAATAAGATAATAGTGTATAAATGTCTCATTGTCACATGTTAAGAAGAATGAAATATTTGACAAAAGTTTAATAAGATAATAGTATACAAATTAGAATGATATCCCATTATCACATTTTAAGAATGACACATTTGATAAAAATGTAATAAGTCAGTAGTGCACAAATATCCCATTGTTACATTTTAAGAAGAATGACACATTTGACAAAAATTTAATAAGACAATAGTATGTACATTAGAATGATAAGTGTACTTTTTAACTTTTATGAAAGATGTGCAAAAAGTAGAGAGGTGATGTAATCCAAAAAAGATAAAAAAAAATAAAAAGTGTGTGTACTCCAAACCAAGCAAATTTGACAAAAATTTAATAAAACAATAGTGCATAAATAAAGTATACCCACATTTGGAATATTCAAGAAATATAGTGAAAGAACCTCATAGTATATCTTTTCAAATTCAAAAATTAATGAGACTTTCCGATACATATTTTTTTAAGATAGGACTTATGTATAAATTTCCCTAAATAGAAAGGACAAACAATTATAAGTTGTTACAAACATGCATGCTGACTACACTGGCCTTGGATTTGATCAGTTGTCAGATGTTATTGATAAGTTGTTGGCCATCCCCACAGATCTACAAGTCCACTTCCAGTTGTTGACACCAAAATAATACTAACAAAATATAACCTTGATGTTAAAATGAACGCACAAGTCTAATGGGCTGCCATATCTGGGGTTTGATTTGCTTTCAAGCCTTGGATATACTTTCCAAGCGTACCATAATATCAAATGAAAACCAGCCAACTTTCATCATTAAGACGATTTTCTCATCAAGATAACCCAACTATCGGAAAGTATTCATATAAAGCATTTACACCAAAATATTAATTTCAAGACCTCCCAAAACCCAAGTATTGTGTCTCACTTTGTTAATCTCTTACAAGTAGTAGATATATATATGATTATCTACTTCAATAAGTGGGCAAGGTCAGGATCATCCAGGTCCAAATCCAACCATCCATTTAAGCGCATGTACTCGATGTAATGATCTGGTGGCTTCACAGCACGTGGATTTCTTGGAGTAAAGCGATGAATCCTCTCAAGATCTCGAGCAAGCCACCGCACATATGCACGGTCCAAAGGAGGTACAATCTTTAGGAATATCTCTTCCTTCTCTTCCTTTGCAGGCTTGTTTCCCATGTTTAATCAAACCTAGCCAACATATAAAAAATAAAAAAAAATAAAAAAATAAAAAAAAAGGAAAAAAGTAGCAGTCAGAAAGAAAACTCACCTCCTATCAATCATTGAATAATAGAAAATCTTTAAAGGCATGTAAGATGATACTAAAAACTTGCTAAAGAAGGCCAAACTCCATTTACTTCAATAAGCATCCCATAACGTTTTTATTGTGCAACCTATCATATATTTCTTTCTTCCTTCATTTTTCTGATTCTACAGCGCTTAAAATAATACCACTTTGAAAATTTATAACACACTGAAATTGTATTGCTGTTTGTCCCCTTTGTAGACCTCAGAGAGATCGTGTCTAACCATGACCGTCTTATCCCATAGAAAGTTTCATCCCAGCTCCCAATTCTGTGGTCTCAATTAATAATCAAGGCTTTGGAGCAGCACTTATCTCAACTGCTAAAGAACAAGAATTAACTCAACTAGGTCTTGCAAATTTAGAACTGTTAGAATAAGCTATGCAACTTAAATTTATACATTGTACTAGTTGATAAATTTAACCTCCTATCAATAATCTATACTATTATATTAAGTGAAGGCTGGACTTGGTGTCCAAGCCTTTGCTTGCTTCTCCTTATGTCATGTGTCTCTCATTTTTCTACTTGCAAAGAAAAAAAATAATAAAAATATTAGATAGATGACAAGAATGGAACTCGAACCTTGGACCTTGGGTCTACTAAAGAAGACTCTTACTACTCGAGTGACACACAATATATAGAAAATATTTTGTTTTATTTTTACTTATTTGAATTGCACATGCATAGCCAACTGCTAGTTGTAGATTAAGTACAAGTCTCATCAGAGTGTATGTCTCCAAGTTGTTTTGCTCATCCCATAATTGGAGGACATAGTGGCATGGGTGAAACATTCAAAGTGTATACAGTTAATCCTCCTTTTGTACATGATGAAAACTGCCATATATATGTAGTACAGCATATTTGATGATGGTATACTGGTACAAATTGTCCACACAACCAAATAATAAATTATTGAGAAGTATTTACGGAAGTGAATAAAAAACATTGAACTCCTTTTGGGTATTTAATGCTAAATGGCATCAAACATAAACTACAGCATACCCATATCATATCTAGTCAAACAGGTATTTCATTCATGTTGGAGCAAAAATGTGATAATCCTCGTTTGGCAAGTGACTTTTTTAGCCAAAAAACCAAAAAGTCACTAAAAAAACCAAAAAGCCAACAACCTATACTAAAAAGTCAAAGATTTCATTTTCTCTCTACTTTTTGTACATCTTTTCGTAAAAAAACAAAAAGCCATCCCAAACATAATAGTTTTTTTTACATCATATTTTAGTCAAAAAGCTGAAAAGTTACTAAAAAAGCCTGTTCCCAGATGAGGCCTAAGGCAGTTCTTGAAATGTAAAAAAAAAAAATGGAGAGACAAGGTTAAGGTCATAATTGGATAGACTGGAGAAGGCCTGAACCCCTTGATTTATCCATTATGTCACAAATATATAAAAAATAAAAAGTTTTAATGAAAAAAAAAAAAAAAAGAAGGTGAGTCAAGCTTAGGAATTCAACCATGAAGGATATTTATTTTCGCTTATTTAGGAATTCAACACCCATTAACATCCCAATTTCAATTAGGATCCTATGTTGTTCCATTCATACTACCCCATTACGTACTACTAATTCCATAAGCTATAAATTCTAAATCTCCAAGTGAACAGTCTGTTGCAACTGATAAGTTTTCTATGATGCAGCCCACTCTACAAAGGAAAGCTTGTCACCATGATAATGTAGGATCAAAATCAATAACTATTCCTTTAACACATGGTACAGGAATCATGCTGAAAATACAGGAATGTCACAACCATACGGCAATGCAGTGCATGATGGGAGCTCCCCCTAATGTAACTAATTACAACTAACCTCCTAGAAGTATCAGGTTTTGAGAAATGTAATTGAGTTACATTGAATTTTCTCTTTACTCAAATTAGAGCCTACTGTAATTGATTGGTTTATTTTCATGTTGTTGAGCTTCATTTGGTCTTTCTGAGTAACTAATTGGACTCAAAGAACATAATTTCACTACTTTATTTGTGGGATGTGCATGATTTTAAATACATTATAAACATTACCAAATATTTATAAATAGATATAGACACACATAAACGTGCAAAACTATAGATATAGAGGGAGAAGTGGTAGAGAATTGTTGTGATCAATACAAATCACTGTTATTCTTCAATACCTTGTAGACACTTGAATCTTGATAACATTTGAGAAACTTAATCCTAGAACTCTACCTTGATTTATAATTTGGTCAGGAGAAGCAACCTTAGAGCATTTCCAATCTTTCATCTTTTTTCCTTTTTTTTTTTTTCCCATCAAATTTGGGTAAAAAAAATGGTTAAAAGCTTGATTTGATATGGGATGCTCCAATAGATTTTTGTCAAATTTAACTAAAAACTAGATTTGGTGAAAAATTGAATGCTTCAATCCTCACTAACTTCAAAATTTTCATCAAATATTTTTGAAAATTTCAAATTTACCCCCCGAAAGCTTCTTTCATCAAATTTGGTTTAAAAAAAAAAAACTTGTTTTGCCATGATTTGATGTAAATTTTGGTGAAAACTTGATTTGATACAAGTTTGATGAAATGATTGGAGGTCATTTTCAATACAAAATGTTTATGGTTTTCCTTATGTATATCCTAATCAATCTCAAATTTTGAGCCCCTTTTTTTCTTTCTTTATTTATTTTTTCTGTCCACCCTTGAATAACTTTGCAGACCTGAGAGTTCTACAAAGTCCATAGAGCACAAGACTATGAAAAGATCAAATCAATCGGAGCTCTACAACATGACCATGGAATTTTCTTCTGGAATTGAGTAATTCATGTGAAATCACTCAATCGGATTCAAGAGTACCAACATCTACTCTAAATAGTGAATTCAATGAGTCAATTCATAGGTTCGCCCACATGTAATGATAAGGGGGATCGAGAGCAAAACCAAAAAGGACAAGTAATTTACAACAGACGTGTGTTCAGAGTTGAATGCACAATTCATAGAGAAATGAAGAGTGATAAATCATGACTTACCAGGGTTTGCTTGTTGGCCTCTCAATCTCACACACAGTCAAGGCAAGGCAACAGACAAGGCAACAGACAGAGAGAAAGCTTAGCCAGAAGAACAGTGCAAATGTTTATAAACAACTGAAACTGGTGCCAAAATACCCGACCCAATGGGACCCGGCCCTCTCCGACTCTTTAAAGTAAAATGAGTTTGGGGATTTTTGATAATTAAGGCCACGTTTGGAACCAATCTTTAGGTTATATCATCTTTTTATTTTTTACACGTTTTTTTAAAAACAAATTAAAAGAATTTAAAGGATTAGTTTTTAACCTACATTCCAAAACAATCCTAAGCCAGGGTAGGGTAGGTAGGGTTGGGTTGGATTGGGTTTGTTGGAGAAATTTTACTTACACCGTAATTTTGGAGTGTTTTGAAAAGTTGGTTAAAAGTTGACTTTTTAATTTTTTTTGACTTTTAAAAAAAAATATGTAAAAAAGTAAAAAGTTATGTGACCAAAAAAAATTAAAAAAACTAAAAAACTAACTTTTAACCAGCTTGCCAAAATGGCACTTTATCTCTTTATATATATTTTCTCATTACACTATTGAAAAATAGTTAAAATTCTCATTACACCCTTTATAATACCAAAACTAACCTTAAATTAAACCATTTTTAAAATCCATATAGATTTTTTTCATTGCACATATTTCTTTTGAATTACTCCGGTGTAATCTTACTAAAAAAATTATATTTATCTAGCCATCTTTTGTCACACATTTATAGATTCACTTGTCTTAAAATATCATTTTTTCCCTAAATTTATGATGGGCCAGTTCGGTTATACGTTACCAAACAATTTAGATTATTTCAGTGTCATGTTGCTGAATAAATTAATTTTGTTCAGCCATTTGTTACCGCATGTTTACAGATTCATTGTCTTTAAAATTTCAAGTATCTATAAAAACATGAAGTGTATAAACATATATGAAAACATTCATAAAAATAGTCTATACAAATATCTTTAAATTTGTCAATACAAACATATATAAAAACACACTGAGACTGTTATCACAATCCATCTATGTTGATAATTTTGGTAGTTACTACATTAGGGCTGACAAGTGTACGAAATTGATCAATACAGATAATATATGCTTTTTGCATCCACTAGCACACGGGTGATGAAAACTAATCCAATTACTTACTTTTAGAGGTATTAGATGGCCAGGAAGCAGATAAATCTAATAAACCATTAACAATGTATTACTAGCCTTACTGCAATGAATAGAAATATAATCTTTCAAAACAAAAACAAAAAAAATAAAAATGAAAGAGGAAATGTTTAGTAGTGAGTTACTGGAAATGTACTTTTTGTTCAGTAGTAGGTCATTGGATATGTATTTTTTGTTCAACAGTGTGATTTCAGGCATTTGATTTTATTCGGTTCTGGTACACCGAACAAAAGTCAAACAATCATCTTGAAAAACGAAATGAAAACATAAAAAGTAAAGAAAAAAAACTTACCATTTCACTTTTTTTCAGGTCCTTCATCACAAGTTCTTCGTCTATTGATTTTTTTATGATCAAAACACTATGATTTTCACTTTTTAAAAAATATATAGTATAAAAGAAGAAATGAGAAAGCAATAAAAAAAAATAGGGATTGAAGTGTAATGAGTGTAAAGAAATAATCAAATCTATTTAATTTTTATCTTTTGTCCTTAAAAATAATTTCACACACAAATAAAATTAGAGAAAAAAAATATTTCTCAAATGAAGAGTGTAAGGAAATAAATATATTGTGTAAGTAGAATTTTTTGTTGAATAGAGTTGGGTTGGTGAGTGAATTTTTTTTAAAAACATATTTTTCATTATTGTTTATTGATATATAACGATTTTTAAGTTTTTCTTTTTTTTTTTTTTTGGTCCTTTTCTAGATATCATAATTCCCTCTCCCTATATTATGTAATTTTATTAACATTGCCTTCGTCTGGCATGAGGCTAAAATGAAGTTGGGAGCTAAAATAGTCACAAAAGACAAAACAGGCTAAAAAATTAATAAGACAAAATGTCACATGCAAATCATAATTATTTCACTTTTTCTCTTACAAAAGTCAAAAAAATTCAACCCAAACAAAGTTTTTAGCCCTAGACTAAAATATCTAAAAAGTCAAAAAGTCAACTCACTTCCCAAATGAAGCCATTGATATTAAACAATATCAATTGCTACAAGTCATTTATCTCACATTATTAAAATTCAATATTAAAGATATAAATAATAAAGGCAAAATGGACAAGTAGGGTCGGAGATAGAATTACATTAAGCGGGGCGGGACAAGGGTGAGGTAAATGTCTAAATTGGGGTGGAGTGGAGGTCATCAACATAACATGGTCTGTTACAATTCTTGCTTATATGGTTGTTTAATAGGGTAAATTACAGATAAATAAATAAATAAATTCATGAGATTTGCTTAAAATATAGATTATTGTGGTGATGGGGTTTGGAAATACCCTTTGGCCCAAGCAGACTTTCTTAATCCTCAGATTGGTACCTGAAATGGGGATGTATACTCTGGTGGGAGGTGCCGATACTAACACTTCGACGGACAAGTTAATATTCTCTTGGGTCTTTCTTCTATCACAAGTTATCACTCTTTTTTCACATGCTCGTTCTTTGGTTGATGGCCCTCCTTTTTATATTACTCTTCAAGGGCCCACTTTCTATTATGGACACCTTGCCCTCACAGCTGGACCCCCAGTCGTTTCTACAAGATCTGTGGCCTATTCGGCCCTATGGATAGGTTCTAGTCGGCCACGGCCCTATTCATCACTGTGTATTCGACAATCTTGAGGATAAGGCCCAATCTGGGCCGACTTAAATTCGGCTCCCACAATTGCCCCCCAAACATCCAAGTAAGTTCATTCCGGTCAGCATGTTTGGTTAATACATTCCTCTCAGATACTATGTCAGAAACTCTTGAAAGTCAGAAATACGACGGTTGCACCCTTTTTGGAACTGACTTGTCAGAACAGGCATGATATTTTAATCATTACAGCTTCCCGCCCCTTCGTATTTGACAATTATTTAATGTTCGATTTGAAAACCAGCCCTTCGTATATTCTTGAATCAAAAGGCTCTCAATTTCCTTTGGCATCCTTCATACCAACCTCCTTCAAGACTTCTGCAATTCCGCTTTCCACTGTTCATCTTCTTCTTTGACCTGCGAGTTCCACTCTTTCTTCTCGTTCTGCTCTCATTCCAGTCCCCTATGTGTTTTGTTTTTTGGTATACATTTTGTTTGTATTCCGTTTTAAATGGCGAGACACTTGAAAGCCCTCCTCTCAGAGGAGCGAACCACAACCTTCCGTCGTCATTTTTCTATCCCAGACGACGTCCACCTATCCCTTGTTGCAGACAGTGTGGTGGACATGGAGAGGGCTGACACAAACACCATTAACTTCCCTCTTTTAGCAATTGCTGAGGGTGGAGTTTGATTCCCCCTCTATCATCTTCTTAGGACAGTCCTGCGCTATTGGGGATTAATTCCTTCCCAGCCTAACGTGAACTTCCACTGAATAATCATGTGTATAGTAGAGTTGAATCACCAACTAGGTTTTAACCTAGGAATCCCAACTATTCAGCACTGCTATGTTATGGCGAAATCAACCGGTCGGCAAGGCCATTACTTTCTGAGAGCCAAAGATGGTGACCATCACTTGGTAACCATGCTCGCCAGCTTTGGAAAAAGGGTTGACGATGTCATGGTCACCGTCCGAGACAATTGAGAATTCGGCGTGGGACAAGATCACCAAGACCCAGTGCTGAGGCAAAAAGGAGAACCAAATGGCCGACTAGAATTGTTAACGTGTCCAAAAATGAACAGTTTATTCGACTCAAATACTGGGTGCTAATCATTTGTTTTTTTGCAGGCAACGACTTGAAAAGGGCATTGACATCGGCGGACGATGCCGTTCTGAAGCAAGTCAAGAAGGATCTTAATTACAAAGGTTGTTCAAACCTTCAAGGACAAGGGCGTGCAACCCATGTTTTGCTGAGATACGAACCAACCTACTCTACTTTCTCGGCGGTAGATAATATCCTTGTGCCGACACATGAACGGCAGCTTACTGCACTTATATTCCCTAGCTACAAAAGTCTAAGGGATATTGGTGCTGAGGGTTCCGACGCCATCGAAGAGGTCGACGAAGACACTCAATCTGAGGGTCGTGTAGAGGGCCAGGAACTTAACAGAGAAATTGAATTGGCATTTGAGCATATCACCCTGACCATTGCACCAATCACCCATCCATCTTTGGCTTAGTAGACTTATTTGCTTCAGAGGACGACCTTTTCACCAGATTAGAAAATCTTCATGGGGCCGAATGTGAAGCAGAAGGGATGAACGGAGAATCACTTGCCCAATTTGCCAGACGACAAAATGCAGAGAAGATGGCGGCCAAGAGGCAAGTCGGCGGGACTTGGGGGAGCCAAGTAACACCAACACGCGAGGTTCCTGTAGAAGAAATGGCCTGCGAAATAATTGTGGCCAAGTTTATTCCTGAAGATAGCCAGACAGAAGTCTTGGGAGCCAATCTTATAGAGCAGAAGAGACGTGCCGAGATCACGACCGAATTGTTGGAGGAGCCAATTGATTAACGGCCAAGGGTGGAGATGTCACCCATCGCAGATGATTTATCTAAGGCATTCGTCATCCAACCACGGATGAAGAGTGCGCCGATGCCAAACAGTGGGTCAGCCATCAAAGATCCCGCCGTGGCCCTAAGCGTTGCTTCGGCACTCTCTTTGTTAGCAGACAGAGCAATTTCCATGCCGAACTAGATGTTATCTCGATTGCTTTGGCGGCACAATCGGCCATATTGGTAAGTTGTAAAAACACCTAAAATTTCCAATAACTAAAATTTCCATTCTTACTCAGACTAACATGTCTTGGCTTCATTGCTTTGCCAGGAGGCAGGAAGGATTGCCGAGATCAGCCGTCGTCATTATGACGTCATAGAGCGATTTAGTATCCTTGAAAGCCAGTTAAAAGAAGAAAAGCAAGGCCATTGCTGCAATTGCAGATTTTTCTGCGATGACGGCGAAAGCCAAAAAAAAGCAAGCAAAGGCAATTGCTGCTCAGGAAAAAGCTCAGCACGCTGATCTGCTCCGAAAGGCCACCGAAGAGAGAGCAAACTTGATAGATGGCTCTCTAAAGTCGGTTAAAAAAGAAATCTCAAGACTAAAGGTCGATCTCGAAGCGGACAAGAAGGCGAGGGAGCTTGCTGAGGCAGACGCGACCAAAGCCTTTAATGCTGACGAGCTGACCGCTAAGGAGTTCTACGCTGAAGAAGCCTTGAAGTTTGAGAATCAAGGCTTCAAGCACGGATGGCTCAAAGCTTTGGCGGCCACCAAGGTGACTCTCGATTAACTGATTCCCTATGAGCAATTAGAAGTTGAACCGTTGGAATCGAATCCAGAAGATTTAGACTTTTGATCGGCCGTTTTTTGTAATAGGTATTTTCCTCTTCTTTTGTTTATTTTGTTAGCTTTTGGCCATTTTTTGTAATAGATATTTTCCTCTACTTTTGTTTGTTTTGTTAGCACTTTATTTTCGACTTAGGCCATTTTCATGTATAAAGTGAATGTACTCATGCAGTTTATTAATGAAAATGTCCGTTTTGCTAATGAATGTGAATGATTAAGCATTGAGAAACTGAAGCGTGCCATATAGATTAAAAACATGAAAAGAAATGGTTGCAAAGCCAAATAGATTAACAAATCTGCCCTTTGCCCTAGTTGACCACTGAGCATAACCGCCAAATACCTGGACGAAGCATGTTCGTGGGATCAGGTGGGACATTGTCCTAATTTGGAAAAATGTTTTCAGATAAGCTGAATAGATTAATAAATCTGCCCTTGCCCAGTTGATCACTAAGCAGAACCGCCGAATACATGAGAAGACAGCAGCGACCGCGAGCGCTTCGTAATTGTTGCAACTGCAATTAAAAAGTGGGGTGGCCAAGCGTGTGTGGGGCTTGTGGCCTCTTTAAATGGAAGCTACTCAGACCTAACTGAATGTAAAAAGGAAAAAAGCACTGCGTTGACTTGAGTAAAATTCGTATATCCAGGAGAGTATTCTTCAACAATAGAGGGGAATGAAAGACGTTAGCTGAACAGGATGCAGAAATAAACCGCAGAATTGGTGGTGAATCCTCCCAAACGGGTAAGATGGTGTCGAAGGAGCAAGAGAGGCATCGATCTCCCCGTTCTCGAAGTCAGTCCCCAAGAGGGGGCGAGGTAGAAAATCCACCAAGAAGGGGGTGCAGCAACGAGAGAACTCAAGAAGTGGGAGTGCACCTACTTTGACGCGGAATGAACCGAGCAGGCCACCGCACCCGTTAAGGTTTTCGGTGTTTATTGAGAACAAACCAATGACTGAAACGGACTCAATTATTCGTGATCCGAACGTGGCAGTCGAGTCTACTCAGCAAATGTTTCCACCCGAAGTGCAACAATCAATGATCGGACGGGGTGACTATGAAATTTTCAGATGGTGTGTTCATGGAGCGGTTAGGGGGCTCTATAGCTTATATGAGATTGGCATGCACCTTCGAACCGCGAAAAGAGAAATTGAACAGAAAGATGAGAGTATTCGGGACTTAGAGCGCCATGCGGAAAAGGCTGAGAGTAAACTGAGAAAAGCCAAAGCCGCCAAGACTTAATCAGCAGACACAACGAACTCGGTTGTAATAGAAAGAGTAAATCAGCGCCTGCTTGATCATGCCATAGCCGATCAGGATACGGCGAGCATGTTCACAAAAGAAGCGATAAGAACACGGGCTTATGAATAAGGCTTTTTAGACGGTCAGAAAATCGGCATTAAGAAGACTGAAGAAAAGTTGACGGATGACGTTTGCCGATGCGAGAACCGTGGGTTTAAGCACGGATGGACCAAGGTTTTGTAAGCCGCTGGTATCGACTCGGCGTCGCCGTTGTACCAAAGCTACAAGTTTCCCTTCAAAGCTTATGACACCAAAAAGATTGATGATGAAGAAGAAGATCTTAATCTAGAGAAGGCCTAAATAACAAGAAAAACTTGTATTGTACTTTTTATTCTAACAGAATCCATGTATTTATATTTGTAGCAAGAAACCATGTACCGCTCGAAATAAATATACATTGTGTTTGTTTATTTGATATTGTAATTCGATTACTAAATTTTTCTAATTTTGGCAATTTTGAATTCTAAGATTTATTCCGTCAATCATGCGCAGCATGAAGGACGCTCTGAGTTTGGAGGCTTATTCGGCCAATCGTGTAAAGCACGAGGGCTCCGAATTCAAAGTCTTTGTAATTGTCAAACATGATCAAGCACGAAGGGCACTTCGAATTCGAAGGCTTATTCGACCAATCGTGTCGAGCACGAGGGGCGCTTTGAATTCGGAGTCTTTGTAATGGCCAAACGTGATTAAGCACAAAGGGCACTCCGAATTCGAAGGCTTATTCGGCCAATCGTGCCGAGCACGAGGAGCGCTCCAAATTCGGATTCTTTGTATAATTGTGAGTGTATGTGCTAATATGTTATTAAATAAATAATAATAAATACAGAATTTAATTTGGCGTTGGATTATCAAATATGAGATTAATTAGGCATTATTATTTGGGGCCAAATTAACAGAAATATGAAATTATAATACTAGTTGGGTCAAATTAAAATTAAAGATAGTAAATAAATAAATATAAAAGTAAGAGTAAATAAATAATAATATTGATAACAATAATGATAATAATATTAATACTAATGGAAGTGATAGTAAAATAAAATAATTAATTTTATGTCGGTATGCGATAAAGTGTCATTTAATTACGGATTAATTTGTGTTTTTATCAAACGAATGGGGAATATAATTATTTTAAAGAATTGTGGCCAAAATATAATTACCTCAAGTTAATAAGATAATTATAGATCTAACAAGATTTTAATCCAAATCTTAGGAAAATTGTTATGGACACGTGGAGGGTAAAGGAAAGGCCTGCCTCCTTATAAATGAGGAGGAGATCAAGATCAAAGAAGAAGAAAAGGAAAAAAAAAAAGAAAAGAAAAGAGAAGAAAAAACGCAAGGGTAGTGGAGATAGGAAACTAAGAAGTAAGAAGGTTTGTGATAGTAAAAAGTAAAGGTTAAGAATCAATTTTAAGGTGAGTTATATTATATCTTGAATTAGCATAATATATTTTACGTACGTTTTGACTTACCATAAATTATTTTATACAAGTTGTATTTTATTAGTTATATTAATACATGTTATGTTTTATAAATATTTCAGTTACGTGGCTTAATTTCTGAACTCCATTTGTTTAAAATGAAACTCATGAATACGTTTGTTTAAATTTTAAAGAATATTTGACTATGACCTTATAAATAATTATGTTTTGTAAGTATCACCACGGGAGTCTCATGCCTTGGAGGACTTAAATAACCATTGGCTTTTGTTTGGCCACTTTGTGGTCCTCTGTTCGTCATGGATCCATTGACCTCTGTTCTGATTGTCACTTCTGTGAGATCTGTTCTGTTCTGTTTTGTTCTGTACTGTGGTTATGGTTATTTATTTATATAATTTTTGTATTTCAGTTTTCTGCCATTTAAGTGATTTATTTACCAAATTAAGTTATGTAAATGTTTTGGCTTAACTATCCATGGTTATTTTGTATTCCCTATATTCTTGACATAATATTTGTTACTCTGCTGTGTGCTTATAGCTGTTACCCTTTCAGGTGATGAGATGTAAGGAAGACCCATAACCTCGTGTAGTGGAACTAGGGATGGCAATTTGAAACCGACCCGACGGGAATCCCCGACCCTGACCCCGATTTGAGCGGTTTTTCTTCGAAAAATACCCCCGACGGGGAGAAAACAATATTTGAAAATCAATCCCCGATTTGTTTCGGGCCGGGGACAGTGATCAGTGTTCAAGCCCCGGCCAAGCCCGGTCCCATCCTCGAATTTCCCCAAAATTAAATTACTTTTATACCCCTTATATATATATATAAAATAAACCAAACCCTAAACCCGTGCGTCACTGGATCTCTCACTCTCTCACTCTCTCACTCTCGTTCTTCTCTCTCTCTCAACTCTCTCACTCTCGCTCTCACTCTCACAGTCGCCTCTCGTTCTTCTCTCACTCTCACTCTCACTCTCACTCTCACAGCCACCGACGATCTCACTCTCAACTCTCACTCTCACTGATGCTCCTCCTTCACCGCTGCTGTGCTCCCTCACCGCCGATTGTCCTACTCTCTCTTACACATACGACGGCGATGGCTCATCCTCACTTTATCACCGGTATCGCGACGGCAACTCCTCTCCCTCTCACGGTATCCCCTCTCCTCTTTCTCATGATATCTCCTCCTCACTAGTTACTCTCTCTCTCTCTCTCTCTCTCTCTCTCTTTGATTTTTGTTTTTGTTCTTCAGATCTGGAAAATAACGAAGATGAAGATGTTGAGCTCAGATCTATTTTTGATCAGCGAAGCTCAGATCTCTCAACTCTGTTGTTGATCAGTGACGTTCCTCCCTCACGGTATCTCCTCACCGATCTGCTTTTTTTTTTTTGATCAGCGAAGCTCAAATCTGCTTAATGTGTTAAATGATGAAGATGATGATGTAGTTGTTGTCGATGATGTTGATGTTGTAGTTGATGTTCTTGTATTTTTTGATGTTGATTTTTTTTTTTTTTGGCCGGGGGGTTTTCGGGGTCGGGGAAACCCGATCCCCGTTAGGGGCGGGGGCGGTGATAGGTTCCCCGTCGGGGATCGGGGCTAAGGCCGGAGAAATTTCCATAATCGGGGATCGGGGACGGGGAGTGTGATCCCTGGCCCCGCCCTGTCCCGTTGCCATTCTTAAGTGGAACCTGTGCAAGAAATTGATGCAGATCCGTTAAATTATTTTTCTTTTCTTTTCTTTTCTTCCTGTCGTTTTTGTCCGATGGTCGGTCGTTGCATAATAAAAAAATAAAAGCCTATGGATGTATTTTTTTTTAAAATAGTATAATGAAGTAATTTCCTGTTTAATTTTTTCTTATTTCTGCTTGCTCAGTTTAATTTGTTACAAATAGAATAAGTTAGTAAGTTGCGATTCTAACCCTAAGCCCCTGGGGTTGGATCGTGACAAAGGTGGTATCAGAACAATGGTTCAAAAAAAAATACTATTTTAATTTAATCAGGAGGTTCGAAAAGTTATAAATAAATAAAACTATATAGCTAAATAAACATAATAAAATAAAATAAAATAATAAAATAAAATAATAATAAATAAATATTTACCTGCAACATTAGTCATTTTGTGTAAAATCTCATGTTTATTCTGGTGATATAGGAATGTCAGATATTAACCTTGATGATGCACTTTGGAATGAGCTCGGGGCCATTAATTTAGATGAAATTTTAGCAGAGCACACCGCCCCCGTCTCACTTGAGGGTTTGGGAGATTGGGGAGATTCAGGGGACATAATCAGAGGACTTCATCCAGGCCTTGCCCAATTAATGGGTCGGCCAATCTATATACAGGTTGACCCTACCGACGTCCCACATTTACTATGGAGGCAAAGTCGTGCCGATACGCATAGACGTTTTCTTTGATCCACTCGTGTCCTTGGCATTACTCCGGGACATGACCGTCCGCACTATATCATAGGCCCTCTATCCCTAGATTTTGTGGCAAGAAGGGGGAACGTGTACCCCGAGGACTATATTTTTACCACTGTCCCTAACTCGCTGGAGATAATTAATATTCAAAATGTTGACTTTAATAATGACCTATCATATATCGAGACACCTCGCTGGATTGTTGATCGAGCATTTTTGGGATATATACAATCCGTCTCCATTTTCACGGTCCAAGCAGCGTGGATGTGTTTTGGTGTAGTCCAGTTAGGATAGGAATTTGAGTTTTTTATGCAACAATATTTCCTATGGTTGTTTGGCCCGTTTGACCCACTACTCTAGATTTGGTAGAAGAAAACCCTTTTTAGTGCGCTAACCATGAAATGCTCTAATCCTTGTTTTTTTTGTTTTTTGTTTTTTGTTTTTTTTGTACTATAGGGTTATAGCGATCCCGGGTTTACCCTTGTTGTATAGTGATCCGGACATGTGTCCGTGGATGTTGGTAGTTGTTTATTATCTTGTTTACATCCTTTCTTACTTTGTATTTGAGTTATAGGATGTGTTGAGCGGGTTTGTTACAGGTTGGTTGAGTTTAGAAACCAAAACTAGTTGCCCAGATTTTTGGCCTGTACGCTCGAGCGGAGGTGTTGGCGCTCGAGCGGGGTACTAGCTTTTTGCAAGCCTTGCAAACTAAATCAACAATGGGATGCCGGAACGGCGAGAAGAGCCGGTTACCATAAAACAGTTGCAGGATCTGAAACCCACCACATTTACCGGCGGCTCAGACCCAATGATAGCAGACGCTTGGGTTAAAGATATGGAAAAGATTTTTCGCACCCTACGCTGCACCAAAAGATAGAAGGTAACTTTCGCTACTTTCACTTTCAAAGATAATGCACAGGAATGGTGGCTTCTCACTTGGGAGAAAGAAAAAATTGCGACTTGGGCAAGATTCTTGGAAGTATTCTACGAAAAATACTTCTCAGATTCATTGCGGGAACAGAAGGCATCTGAATTCATACATCTAAAGCAAGGAACCATGACGGTGACCGAATACGAGAGCAAGTTCACTTAACTCGCTCGGTTTACGACATACCTCATCCCCACCGAAACTCAAAAAGCAAGAAAATTCGAAGTAGGATTGGATACTGAAATTAAATATAGACTCGAGATCTTGAAACTGCCAACCTATATAGAAATGGTAGACCAAGAGTACATCGCAGACAAGGGTATTAAAGCCTCGCGTTCCGGAGAACCAAGCCAAAAGAAGCGATTCTGGGAAAGAGACAACAGAAGACCCGATGTTGCACCTCTTAAAAAGGTGAACACGGGCAAAACCGGTTCAGGCCATTAAGGTCCTACCAACCCCAAGGTGGCACTATTCCAATTTGTCCCATTTGTGGGAAGGCTCATTGGAGACAATACCATCGAGACACGAGAGCATGTTTTAAATGCGATTAAGTTGGCCACTTGCTGAGGGATTGTCCAAAGCTGACTAATCCTACAGCCAGTTTCTCTGGCCCAGTCAGAAAACCCGCAGGACCTGGATGAGAGAGGAAGGACCAAAAATGCCAATGAAGGGCTTTTGTCTTGGTGCTTGGAAAACCGGAAGTTACCGAAACGTTGTGTTAGGTACACTTTCTGTCAGTGGTCATTTAGCTCATGTCCTTATTGACTCTAGGTCAACTCATTCTTTTGTTGCACCACACTTTACTGCCAAGTTGGCATCAACACCCGAACCATTAGGATATATATTTTCTGTGTCTTTTCCTTCTGGTAAGTCTGCATGTAGTACTGATGTGTATAGATCTTGTGCTATATTCTTAAAAGGAAAAACCTTATATGTAGACTTGATTCCCCTCCATTGGAAACTTTGATGTGATCTTAGGTATGGATTGGCTGGCTGCCAACCACGCCTCCATTGATTGTAAAGCCAAAAAGGTCTCCCTCAAGTTACCAAACCAACCTGAGCTTTTCGTTGATGGGACTTGAGTTTCTAACCCTCCTTGTATTATATCCTCTATGACCGCCTAACGACTTTTAAGAAAGGGTTGTTGTCATAGCCCAAACCCACCCCTATGGGTTAAGGACATAACCGGCCAGTAATCCTGTGATTACCTACGACCTCAGACCAAAACAACATGACTTGTCAGAGTAAAGGGGCCAAACGGAAGCAAAAATTTAAACTTTGTCCATAGAACCGTGCTTATATGCACATCAAACAAACCATACTCAGATACGTTAATAACCCACATCAAAAGTACAGTTTCACAAAATTCATTACAGACAGGATCATCTAAAACGAGTCAACCCATAACAGACTATGTACAAACATACGTTAGGCCCTTGCCAACAAGACAAAACATAAGTACATAATAAAAGGGCAAGGATGGTCTCATGCGTGAGGCACAAGGCTGACTCTCCAAAACTCATGTTGTTCCTAGCAGACTTCACTGGGGCTGGGTTTGTGCTTCTCTTGGCTCACCTACAAACACATGAATGAGCGTGAGCGATAGCCCAGTGAATAATATCAAATATGACAGTTACATAACAATATGTAGAACAACATGCTCTAAACGGCCTTGGGCCCAATTCATGTTTCTACTTAACATACATACACTTATATAAAATTAAGTTCAAGTGACTGAAGTTTCAACATACTGGCCTTTGGCCCATTCGGATTCTCATTCTTGTCAAAACGGCCTTCGGCCCATTCACTTTTGTCAAAATGGCCTTCGGCCCATACATTTCTGTCTAAACGGCCTTCGGCCCATACATTTCTGTCTAAACGGCCTTCGGCCCATACATTCCTGTCAAAACGGCCTTCGGCCCATACATTCCTGTCAAAACGGCCTTCATTCGTATCTAAACGGCCTTCGGCCCACTCATTCATATTCAAAACGACCTTTGGTCCACTCATTTACGCCAAAACGGCCTCTGGCCCATATACTTTTGTCAAAACGACCTTCGGTCCGTTTATTCCTATCAAAACGACCTTTGGTCCATTCATTTCTATCAGGACGACCTTCGGTCCATGCATTTCTTATCAAAGCGACCTTCGGTCCATTCATTTATTCATGTCAGACTTTTGTCCACAATCTCAATTAACAACTCATAAAGCTTATAAGGGAATGAACAATTGGACATTGACAAGATTTCGAACATCGATATTACTCACAGTGATCGGCCTGTGGATTTGCCCTGGAACTTGACCCTACACATTTCATGAACACAAAAGGGTCACTAACATTCAATCCGTTCTTTAATTCGCATACTCCTTATTAGGCTTCATTCTTATCTCATTAAAATGCTTAACATATGCCTAAGAGTGCTTACAAGTGAAGGAGAACGGAAAACGAGACACAGAATGCAAAAACAAAATTCCAAAAAACAGGGTCCCCGCTCGAGCGTCAACTTCCTCGCTCGAGCGGACCCTTAAGGCCTGCAAAAGTACTGGTTGCATGAAAAATGCGCTCGAGCGTGAAATGAGCGCTCGAGCGGAAGGCCTGTCCACCAAAGCTCCCCACTCGAGCGTGGAATATCCCGCTCGAGCGGACACCAACTCTGCAAAAAGTGCTGGGGGCACGATTTTACCGCTCGAGCGTCTATTCCTCCGCTCGAGCGGACATCAAAAATCTGGGTTTTCCAGATTGAGTTCTTGAGCTCCAATTCGAATTTCAACCAACAAAACATGCATGTTATGGCTCAAATCTCAAATATACACATACTAACGTGGCACCAATGCAAGATTATAACATTATGGAGCTCAATTTCTTGATTTATCCACATGCATGTCTCAAAATATGTCAAACTCAACATCAACATAACAAACTCATGCATTCAAGCTCATATCTTCTCAAATTGTACATGCATGTGATGAATTAGCCACATTCTCTACTTACATAACACAAAGGGTGATCAAGACATGAGTTTCCTTTAACATTTCACATGGATTATACACATTTGTGCTCAAACATGCAATATCAAGGTGATTTCCTACATGCATGCACATATTAAGCTTCAATCATCACGGGGTTAAGGAAGCAACATGGGAGCGTGAACCGGAAGTTCGAGAGAAATATCCGAACTTATTTGTTGGTGTTTGAACATGTATTGAGGTTTTGATTATGATAATGAAATGTAAAAGCAATGTATATGTTTTGAAATGTGAGAACATTGTATATGTTGTTTAAGTTTGGAAGTGTGAATTTATCATAAACATTGAATATGTTTTGAAAATATGAAATGTATACATGGAAATCAGTTAAAACTACAGGAAATGTATGTTGAGATGTATATTGAGACTTGTTCATCATGTGATGGGATTGAGTGACCGGTGGATGGATCATGGTGTCGAAATTTGATTTGTAATCTGTCATGACCCAAACCCGCCCCTATGGGTTAGGGACATAACCGGCCAGTAATCCTGTGATTACCTACGGCCTCAGACCAAAACAACATGACTTGTCAGAGTAAAGGGGCCAAACGGAAGCAAAAATTTAAAACTTTGTCCATAGAGCCGTGCTTATATGCACATAAAAACAAACCACACTCATATACGTTAATAACCCACAACAAGTACAGTATCACAA
>NW_021030459.1:167285-252316 GCF_004153795.1 Camellia sinensis
CTCGAGCGGACTTCAAAATTCTGGAAAACCCAGAATGTGTTCTTGAGCTCCAAATCGGTTTTCCAGCTACATTACTTGCATGCAATGGCCCAAATCTCAAATATAATCATACTAACATGGCACCAATGCAAGATTATAACATTATGGAGCTCAATTTCTTGATTTATCCACATGCATGTCTCAAAATATGTCAAACTCAACATCAACATAACAAACTCATGCATTCAAGCTCATATCTTCTCAAATTGTACATGCATGTGATGAATTAGCCACACTCTCAACTTAGGTAACACAAATGGTGATCAAGACGTGAGTTTCCTTTAACATTTCACATGGATTATACACATTTGTGCTCAAACATGCAATATCAAGGTGATTTCCTACATGCATGCACATATTAAGCTTCAATTCAACAAATACAACCCAATTTCATTTCAATCTTACTCTTGATCACCAAATTAGTTTGAGCACACAAAAATTGCAAACTATAATCCAAGAATCACTCACCTAGGGGCATGATTCTCACAATCTATGATTAAGTCTTGAATTAGACTTCCAACCTCCAAGTTTCAAGACCACAATTGCACAATCCCTCTTTTTCTCTCTCTATAGTCGGCTCCCTTTCTCAAATTGAGTCCAAGAATCAGTCAAAATGAGCTAAAGGAGAGAAATGAGGTGTAGTGCTCAAATACATCAAGTCCTACTAAGTCAATATAATAATAATAAGGCAATTGGGCACTAATCCACCAATTTAATCGATTTAATCTGACCCAAATCAATTTTTCAATTAAATCTCACCGTAGGCTCTAAAATTTATGCCAATCATGATAGCGTAATCAATTTCGGGTTCTGTGGCTGATAAGGCCCTCAATTTAATTTCCAAAACAGATTATTCAGACAGGTATTCCTACGGTGAACAGATAAGACTTAAAAATCACAAACATTCACATAATGGCACATAAAATCATGCTAAACACATAATCATATTCGAAGTAAGGACCAATTAGCATATTACGAGACAGGGGTATCACAGTTATAGTAGTTATATTTGTTATATGATCGATACACAAAAAGAGGATGTGATCCCTGTAGTACGAGAATTTTCGGATGTTTTTCTTGAAGATCTACCCGGTATCCCAGTTGATCGAGAAATTGAGTTCACCATTGAAACCCAACCTGGCACACAACCAATATCAAAAGCTCTTTATCGCATGTCGATGGCAGAATTAAAAGAGCTGAGGACTCAACTCCAGGAACTATTGGACAAAGGTTTCATTCGACCTAGTATCTCATCCTAGGGAGCTCCAGTATTGTTCGTGAAGAAAAAGGATGGCACGATGAGATTATGCATCGATTACCGGGAGCTGAACAAGGTCACCATAAAAAGTCGGTACCCTTTGCCGCGAATCGATGACCTGCTCGATCAACTTCAAGGCGCCTAAATATTCTCCAAAATTGACTTGCGTTCTGGCTACCATTAACTAAAAGTCAAAACGAAAAGTATCGAAAAGACTTCATTCAGAACCCGTTACGAGCACTATGAGTTTCTTGTCGTGCTTTTTGGTGTCACAAATGCCCCAGCAGCCTTCATGGACCTCATGAATTGAGTGTTCAAACCCTATCTTGACAAGTTCGTCATCGTCTTTATTGATGACATCCTCATGTACTCCAAGTCACCAGAGGCCCATGAGCAGCACTTGTGCACGGTTCTACAAACACTACGTGATCACAAACTTTATGCAAAGTTGAAGAAATGCGAATTCTGGATCACTAGTGTACACTTTCTCGGTTACGTCATTAACAAAGATGGCATCTCGGTTGACCCCCAAAAAGTTACAGCAATCGTGAATTGGCCACAACCTACCAATGTGTCAGAAATTCGAAGTTTCTTGGGTCTTCAGACCCAATGATAGCAGACGCTTGGGTTAAAGATATGGAAAAGATTTTTCACGCCCTACGCTGCACCAAAAGATAGAAGGTAACTTTCGCCACTTTCACTTTCAAAGATAATGCACAGGAATGGTGGCTTCTCACTCGGGAGAAAGAAGAAATTGCGACTTGGGTAAGATTCTTGGAAGTATTCTACGAAAAATACTTCTCAGATTCATTGCGGGAACAGGAGACATCTGAATTCATACATCTAAAGCAAGGAACCATGACGGTGACCGAATACAAGAGCAAGTTCACTTAACTCACTCGGTTTGCGACATACCTCATCCTCACCGAAACTCGAAAAGCAAGAAAATTCGAAGTAAGATTGGATACTGAAATTAAATATAGGCTCGAGATCTTGAAACTGCCAGCCTATATAGAAATGGTAGACCGAGCGTACATCGCAGACAAGGGGATTAAAGCCTCGCGTTCCGGAGAACCAAGCCAAAAGAAGCGATTCTGGGAAAGAGACAACAGAAGACCCGATGTTGCGCCTCTTAAAAAGGTAAACACGGGCAAAATCGGTTTAGGCCATTAAGGTCCTACCAACCCCAAGGTGGCACTATTCCAATTTGTCCCATTTGTGGAAAGGCTTATTGGAGACAATACCATCGAGACACGAGAGCATGTTTTAAATGCGATTAAGTTGGCCACTTGCTGAGGGATTGTCCAAAGCTGACTAATCCTACAGCCAGTTTCTCTGGCCCAGTCAGAAAACCCGCAAGACCTGGATGAGAGAGGAAGGACCAAAAATGCCAAGGAAGGGCTTTTGTCTTGGTGCTTGGAAAACCGGAAGTTACCGAAACGTTGTGTCAGGTACACTTTCTGTCAGTGGTCATTTAGCTCATGTCCTTATTGACTCTAGGTCAACTCATTCTTTTGTTGCACCACACTTTGCTACCAAGTTAGCATCAACACCCGAACCATTAGGATATATATTTTTTGTGTCTTTTCCTTCTGGTAAGTCTGCATGTAGTATTGATGTGTATAGATCTTGTGCTATATTCTTAAAAGGAAAAACCTTATATGTAGACTTGATTCCCCTCCATTGGAAACTTTGATGTGATCTTAGGTATGGATTGGCTGGCTGCCAACCACGCCTCCATTGATTGTAAGGCCAAAAAGGTCTCCCTCAAGTTACCAAACTAACCCGAGCTTTTCGTTAATGGGACTTGAGTTTCTAACCCTCCTTGTATTATATCCTCTATGACCGCCTAACGACTTTTAAGAAAGGGTTGTGGTAGTTATATTTGTTATGTGATCGATACACAAAAAGAGGCCCCCACCGTGGATGTGATCCCTGTAGTACGAGAATTCTCGGATGTTTTTCTTGAAGATCTACCCGGTATCTCGGTTGATTGGGAAATTGAGTTCACCATTGAAACCCAACCTGGCACACAACCAATATCAAAAGCTCTTTATCGCATGTCAATGGCAGAATTAAAAGAGCTGAGGACTCAACTCCAGGAACTATTGGACAAAGGTTTCATTTGACCTAGTATCTCATCCTAGGGAGCTCCAGTATTGTTCGTGAAGAAAAAGGATGGCACGATGAGATTATGCATCGATTACCGGGAGCTGAACAAGGTCACCATAAAAAATCGGTACCCTTTGCCGCGAATCGATGACCTGCTCGATCAACTTCAAGGCGCCTAAATATTCTCCAAAATTGACTTGCGTTCTGGCTACCATTAACTAAAAGTCAAAACGAAAAGTATCGAAAAGACTTCATTCAGAACCCGTTACGAGCACTATGAGTTTCTTGTCGTGCTTTTTGGTGTCACAAATGCCCCAGCAGCCTTCATGGACCTCATGAATTGAGTGTTCAAACCCTATCTTGACAAGTTCGTCATCGTCTTTATTGATGACATCCTCATGTACTCCAAGTCACCAGAGGCCCATGAGCAGCACTTGTGCACGGTTCTACAAACACTACGTGAACACAAACTTTATGCAAAGTTGAAGAAATGCGAATTCTGGATCACTAGTGTACACTTTCTCGGTTACGTCATTAACAAAGATGGCATCTCGGTTGACCCCCAAAAAGTTACAGCAATCGTGAATTGGCCACAACCTACCAATGTGTCAGAAATTCGAAGTTTCTTGGGTCTAGCTGGTTATTACCGACGCTTTGTGCAAGATTTCTCAAAAATAGCATCACCTTTGACCCAGCTAACTCAGAAGAACACACCTTTTGAATGGACTGACAAACAAGAGCGTTGTTTTCAAGAATTAAAAAGTTGACTTGTGTCAGCCCCTATACTAGCACTCCTACAGGAGCAGATGGGTTCGTAATTTATAGTGATGCCTCATACAATGGTTTGGGTTGCGTTCTCATGCAAAACAAAAAAGTCATTGCTTATGCGTCGCGAAAATTAAAGACTCACGAGAAGAACTACCCAACTTATGATTTGGAATTGGCTACGGTAATCTTTGCTCTCAAAATCTGGCGTCATTATCTCTACGGTGCAACCTGCGAGATTTACACTGATCACAAGAGTTTTAAATATCTGTTCATATAGAAGGAACTGAATATGAGACAACGGCGGTGGCTAGAATTTATGAAAGACTATGATGTAGAGATCTATCACCATCCAGGCAAAGCCAACGTGGTGGCAGACGCACTGAGCCAAAAGACGACTAGAAGTTTGGCATGTACTCTCGTTTCCCGCAAGATCAATGGACTGCGTGCCAACATAACCGTGGAACCTACATTGATTGAAGAAATTAAAGCGCGTCAATGGGAAGATAAACTTTTGAAGAAAAAGTACGAGGAGTAAAGGAATATGCTTGATCCTGATTTCACTATAAGCAATGAGATACTGAAATTCTGAAATCGAATTTGCATACCTGACATCCTGGAACTCAAGAAGAAGATACTAGTGGAAGCTCATAACTCGAGATTTGTAGTCCACCCTGGCAACACAAAGATGTACCATGATCTAAAGGAACACTACTGATGGACAAGAATGAAAAGAGACATAGCAAGCCATGTCTCCAAATGTCTGCATTGTCAGCGTGTTAAAGTATAACATCAGAGACCTGCAGGACTACTGCAACCACTCCCTATTCCTGAATGGAAATGGGAGCACATCTGTATGGACTTCGTGGTCGGGCTACCACAGTCATTTTCGAAGAATGATGCAATATGGGTTATAGTAGACCGATTAATGAAGTCGGCGCATTTTCTACCAATCAAAATCATGTACTCCCTTAGTAAGTTTGCCACCTTGTACATCAAAGAAATTATTCGTTTGCGTGGTACCCCAGTTTCAACCGTGTCTGACCGAGACTCTTGCTTCCTGTCTCACTTCTGGAAAAAATTACAGGAGGCTTTGGGGACTACACTGAAGTTTAGTACGACTTTTCATCCACAAACTGATGGCAATTCGAAAGAACAATCCACACGTTGGAAGACATGTTGCGTATATACGTGTTGAACCTCAAAGGTAACTGGGATGAGCACCTGCCTTTAGTGGAATTCGCCTATAACAACTATCAAGCAAGCATTAGAATGACGCCGTACGAAGCTTTGTATAGAAGGAGATGTCGATCACTTCTATGTTAGGCCCCGAGATCGTGCAAGTCACAAGTGAGAAAATCCAACTCATCCAACAGCGAATTCGCACTGCTTAGAGCCGCTTGAAAAGTTATGCAGATACAAGGAGACGGGACTTGGAATTTCAAGTAAGGGATCATGTGTTCCTCAAGATCTCACCAGAAAGAGGAGTTATCTGATTTGAAAAGTGAGGAAAGTTAAACCCATGTTACATCGGGCCATTCGAGATACTGGAAAGAATTGGCCCTGTAGCCTTTCGCCTTGCACTACCACTTGAACTATCCAATGTCCACAATGTGTTTTACGTTTCAATGCTTCAACGGTATCTTCGAGATCTAGAATATGTTGTTGATTATGAGGACTTGGAAGTTCGAGAGGACTTCTCTTA
Source organism: Camellia sinensis (assembly GCF_004153795.1). Lineage (NCBI taxonomy): Eukaryota > Viridiplantae > Streptophyta > Magnoliopsida > Ericales > Theaceae > Camellia > Camellia sinensis. The sequence goes on from NW_021030459.1 coordinate 173,165, forward strand.
TGAAGAGTAACCAGTGCCGATTCTCGATCGTTGTGATCAAGTTCTCCGAAATAAGACCATGCCGCTGGTAAAAGTTTTATGGAGAAATCATCGTATCGAAGAAGCTATGTAGGAAACAAAATGTCAAATGCGAGCCAAATACCCACACCTCTTCAAAATTAAGGTACGTCAAGTTTGAGGACAAACTTCTATTTAGAAGGGGAGAAATGTGACACCCTGAACGTTTAATTAAATATCACATAAATATTTATAGTTATATATAATTGTGAGTGTATGTGATAATATATTATTAAATAAATAATAATAAACACGAAATCTAATTTGGCGTTGGATTATCAAATATGAGATTAATTAGGGATTATTATTTGGGGACAAATTAACAGAAATATGGAATTATCATACTAGTTTGGCCAAATTAAAGTTAAAGATAGTAAATAAATAAATATAAAAGTAAGAGTAAATAAATAATAATATTGGTAACAATAATGATAATAATATTAATACTAGTGGGAGTGATAGTAAAATAAAATAATTAATTTTCTGTCAGTATGCGATGAAGTGTCATTTAATTACGGATTAATTTGTGTTTTTATCAAACGAAGGGGGAATATAATTATTTTAAAGAATTGTGGCTAAAATATAATTACCTCAAGTTAATAAGATAACTATAGATCTAACAAGATTTCAATCCAAATCTTAGGCAAATTGCTATGGACACGTGGAGGGTAAAAGAAAGGCCTGCCTCCTTATAAATGGGGAGGAGATCAAGATCAAAGAAGAAGAAAAGGAAAAAAAGAAAAGAAAAGAAAAGAAAAGAGAAGAGAAGAAAAACGCAAGGGTAGTGGAGATAGGAAACTAAGATGTAAGAATGTTTGTGATAGTGAAAAGTAAAGGCAAATGGTCAATTTTAAGGTGAGTTATATTATATCTTGAGTTATCATAATATATTTTACGTACGTTTTGACTTACCATAAATTATTTTATACAAGTTGTATTTTATTAGTTATATTAATACATGTTATGTTTTATAAATATTTCAGCTATGTGGATTAATTTTTGAACTCCATTTGTCTAAAATGAAACTCATGAATATGTTTGTTTAAATTTTAAAGAATATTTAACTATGACCTTATAAACAATTATATTTTGTAAGTACCACCACGGGAGTCTCATGCCTTGGAGAACTTAAATAACAATTGGCTTTTGTTTGGCCACTTTGTTATTCTCTGTTTGTCATGGATCCATTGACCTCTGTTCTGACTATCACTTCTGTGAGCTCTGTTCTGTTCTGTACTGTGGTTATGGTTATTTATTTATATAATTTATGTATTTTAGTTTTCTGCCACTTAAATGATTTATTTACTAAATTAAGTTATGTAAATGTTTTGGCTTAACTATCCATGGTTATTTTGTATTCTCTATATTCTTGGCATAATATTTCTTACTCTGTTGTGTGCTTATAGCTGTTATCCTTTCAGGTGATGATATGTAAGGAAGACCCATAATCTTGTGTAGTGGAACCTGTGTAAGAAATTGATACAGATCTGTTAAATTATTTTTCTTTTCTTTTCTTCCTGTCGTTTTTTTTCTGATGGTCGGTCGTTGCATAATAAAAAAATAAAAGCCTATGGATGTATTTTTTTAAAAAAAATAGTAGAATGAAGTAATTTCCTGTTTAATTTTTTTTTATTTCTGCTTGCTCAGTTTAATTTGTTACAAATAGAATAAGTTAGTAAGTTGCGATTCTAACCCTAAACCCTAGGTTGGGTTGTGACAAATTAACATGAGAATTACACATAATTAATTAAAATTAATAAGTGATTAATTAAGCTAAGGAATAATTAGTAGAATAATGTTATATGTACCAATTGATATACTAACTAGTGTACCAATTGATGATGTGGCATAATTTAAGAAATTTTTAGAATTTGTAATGTGATTAATGAGTGTGATCAATAATAATGTCATAACTAGTGGTAATACACTAGTTAGTAACTAATTGGTATATGTAGCACTACCGTAATTCGTATGTTAATCTAATGTGAGTCAATTTAATGAAAGATAAAGAAATTTAATAAAGTCAATTTTATGAGTAGAGTTATTATTTTAGATCAGAAATTAAAAGTTGAGATGATTCAAGAAATCACGAGCTTAATTGAATCAATTTAATACGTTGAACTTTATAAGAGTTTAATTAAAAATTTGATTCAGATTAATAAAGTTGAGAATGATTAAATTAAGTCTTGATTGAGATTAATTATATTAATTAAGTCATATGGTAATTATAATTAATTACGACTAGGTGAGATCTGTATAAATTTGAAATAATTAAATTAAGAAATTAAGCTTAATGAAATTAATTAAAGGGGGTATTTACATAAAAGTCTTAATTTATGAACTTATATTTCATTTAGGCCAAGTTTGGGGACTTCAAAAAAAGCCAAAAAGCCAAAAAGTTACTCAAAAAGTTAAAAAGTTAACACTATTCACCAAAAGTCAACAATTACGACTGCACAACTCCCAATTCAAATTTTTTCCTACAAATCAATTTTTACAATTTTTTATTACACATTTTTCTATTCATCAAAAGTCAACAATTACGGCTGCACAACTCTCAATTCAAATTTTTCCCTACAAATCAATTTTTACAATTTTTTATTACACATTTTTCAATAAAAAGTCAAAAAGTTAACCCAAACATTCATATTTTCAACCTCAATTTTTTAGTCCAAAAAGACAAAAAGTGCACTTTTTTAGTCTTCCCAAACTTGGCCTTAGTCCTAATTAAGATATTTTTGGATATTCAAGTTCCATTAAATTTTTAATAGTCGGAATTGCTATTCAAATAGTGATTGTTTACCTTCAAACAATGATTGTTCATTATTTACGATTATCTATAAAGGAACATGATGATTTGACATTTATTTTGATTTTCAAAATTTTAAAATATCAACTTTTAAATTTTTTTTGAAAAATTTGAAAAAACTAAATTATTTTTTTGTGCAAAACTAAAAAATTTGTGTCTATAAAAGAGCATGATTATAGAACATTGATGTGCAAAATTGGAAAAAAAAAATGAAAAATGAAAAAATTGATAATGTTCTCGATTTTATTGAATAGTTGAATCAAACCAATAAGTAAAAAGGCAAAAACGTTTAATCTCATACTTTATTTTTTATCAATTAGCGAAATAATTATCTGAAACATTACTATACAAAATTAATAATGTTCTTAGTTTTAAAAATTGAAAAAACTGATAATATTCACAATTTTACTAAATAGGACTTATTGATTCAAAAAATCTTACATAGCACCTGAATTACCATAACACTTGTAAATAAGACTTTAAGTAATTAACTCATAATTTTAAATCAAGTGTTAACTATAATTAATTAAAATTAAGTAAAATTGTTAACTATAATTAAAATGACAATTCTACCCTTATTAATTTTTGACTTTCAATAAATTCCTGTAAATAGTATGAACTTTTTGTTTTTTTAATAATTTTTTAATTTTTTAATTTTTTGAGACCTTTTTTTAACTACACGGAAAATGTGTGTATATTTCGGAGGGTACATTCTCGAGAATTTGAGAAGTGAACACGTATTCAATTAACTCTTTTGTTGGGAAAACCTGGGGGAGAGAGACAGAACCGAGAGGGGGCATCGATCGATCGATCGAGAGAGAGAGACAGAGAACTCATGGTGCTGAAGAAGAACAAAGAAGAGAAAAGGAAGACTTCAAGTTTTGTGCTGAAAAATTGAAGGAAGAACTCAAGTGATTCAACAAATTAAAGTTCTAGGTAAGAAATCCAAGCCTAATTCTTGCAAGAAATTTATGTGATAGTTGAATTTAAGAAGTAATTGGGTTCAATTACATGAAAATAGAAAGAAATTAGGAAAAGCATGAGGAAATTTCAACTAATTTAGGTACAAAGAACTGGGTTTAGAAATTGATTATTTGAGTTTGATTTCGGTCATTCTTCATGAATTTCAACTCAATCTCTACATACTTCATGATGTTTGCAAGTTTTGAGACTTTAATTTCATGATCAAAAGAAGAAGAATTTGGAAAATATTAAGTTCATGGAATTTTAAGTTTAAATTTTGGAATTAATAAGATTTTGATGCAAAAGAATTTGGAATATGTCATGTTCTTATGTTTATTAATGGAATCCCAAGTTTTGGATGAAGTTTTGCATGAACCCTAGCTATGGAATCAAGTTTGAGAAGTTGAATTTTTAGGAATTTCGAATCTGTAAAGTCTCAGACCGCTAGAGCGAAGATGTTTGACATCCAGTATTTTCATTTACAGACCTGAGTTCTGAGAAACTAAGTTCACCGCTCTATCACCGCTCAAGGAGACATCCTATACCAGCCAGATTTTGAAAATTTCCTTATGTTCATATTTTCTTTCTTTTCTTTTTCCTAGCATCTTTAGACATAAATTACATCTAATTAAGTGTTAAATAAGCTAGAAATTAACATAAGTTAATTGATTAGGAAAATAAAGTAAGAATTTAATTAAATTAATTAGAAAGGAAGAGTAGGTTCAATTAATTGTAATTTGTTACTGACGTTTATGTGTATATGCATCATGTAGGTCAGACCATCAGAATGCATTATTGGAATCAAGCCCATTGTGAGTAGTATAGTAAACTTATGTTTCTTAAAATTATGATTCGAAATGCAAACATATTATATGTTTATGAAAGCTAAGATATTATTTTTGTTATGAATAGACATCTTATATTTTTGTGTCATGTATTAAGATGACATCTTGGATTATGTTAGTTATTGGGAATTATGCCAATAACTCTTGTACTAACCGAGTTCTTTGCTACCTGTTGTGGAATATGTTCCATTCCGAAATGCTTTGAGAATGTTATCGCTATGTATATGCTTGCAAGTTCAATTTTATTATCATATGCAAATTATATTATGTTCAAAATGAGCTTGCGCTTGATTTTAATAAAGTTTATCGGTGTTCATTCATTTTCAGTTTACTGTATTACTATTCACTGGCTTTAGCTCACCTCTTTTCCCTATATATATATATATGTAGGTGAGTAACACGAAGGGCAACATTAGAGTTGCATTTGAAGATTCTTAAGATAGCCTTCTTGGAGTTGTCACTTGGGTGGAGTCTACATTATGAAATTGTGTCTTGTGAATGGTTGTATTTAATTTACTTGTGTGGGTAATGTAAACATGATATATATGTAATATTTTCATGTTAGTTACGCACTGCTCAATGGATAGGTTTGTTTTCTGATTAGTTGTTGTAAAATAAAAAAAAAGACACTTCCGCTTGTGGTCCCAGTATTCTATCAAACATTTGTGTTTTGTCAAAATAGGCCTTTAGTAATCTCAGATTACTGGCCGGTTATCTCTCTAACTCTTAGGGGCAGGTTGGGGACGTGACAGGAGACCTCCTTATATAGAGGAGATTGGAATATGTTGACTCAAAGAAGATTGATGTGTTGTGAACCAAGCTTTTTGCTGGTGAAGAAACCCATCAAATGTAGTCTGAAAGTGCTTTATATTTTGGTCTGAATTTTTTAGGAATAACTTAAAAAATATTTGAATCTAATTATGCCTTTCCCTTTGTATAATTGGTTATCATTACATGGTGCATACATTGGGTTGGTGGCCTTCCTTGGGATTGAAATTTTCTATTTTTATGGTTGTAAACATTGGTCTTCCATAAATAAATATGATCGATATTTAACTCATTTGTCAAATTACCCATTTTTTTTATTACCTAAGGATGTCAGGGGATGGGTGATGTGGGAGTCGATGAGCCATGATATGTTTGGCCAATTCAGGATTGGGAGTAGGCATCTTATGGGTTTATGTGATCATATAAGTGTTTTTTTTTTTTTTTTTCAAAAAATTGAAATATATTTTTTAAATAAATAAATAAATTGTAGTTTATGTGATCATATTCTAACATCTTATCTTCGTTATTTCAGAGTAATAAAAGTAAAATGAAGAAATACGGTTTGCAACTTAGGGTTCCACCATCCCAGCAAAAGAAGCATCCAGCAAGACCTCCCCTCCCACCTCCTCTTGGCTTCCGTGATGACGATGATGATGACATTGAGAAAGAGATTTCTCGCGTGATGACGATGAAGATGACATTGAGAAAGAGATTTCTCGCCAGGCCAGCAAGAACAAGGCTCTCAAGGATGTGAGCTGTGTAGAAATAGATATCTATTTTCAAACTGATTTCTTTTTTTCCCCCTATGTAATGTTTGTTTTCTCTCTTTCACTAGATTGAGGAGCAACATAAGAAAGCCTTGGAAGAGGACCCATCTGTGTTTGATTATGACGGAGTATATGATGAAATGAAAGAGAAAGCGGTTCGTCCTTTGGTGCATGATCGTCAAGAGAAAAAGGTAATCTTAAATTATTTGCTTCATATAAGCACTTATCAGAAGCATACCGCATTTGTACTTTTCATAATTTAAACTGAATATTTGGTTTATATTTTAGAATTTAGATCACAAAATCTTGGGAATTGATTTTGAAGAATTAAATCATAATCAATTTGAAAAGTATCCTGAAGTTAATAGGCAGATTCATGATTACTCATTACTTCATTTTGTTTTAATTTCCTAAGTTCTTCATCCTTTTGTTTTGCAACGGAAGTGGGGAGATGGCATGATGATGAATCATTACTCTATTAAGGCGGTGTTTGGGAACAAATTTTTTAGGTTTTTTTTTGTTGTTTTTTTCCACTAAAAGACAAATTGGTTACAAAACCAAAAAAAAAAAAATTCAAACAAAATATCACATCAAACTCCATAATCATTTCACTTTTTCTCTTATAAACATCACATCCAACCACAAAAAAACCCAACTATCTTCCCAAACACAAATTTTTTTTTCTCCAATAATATCCTACAACTAAAAAAACCTACAAAAAAATCCACTTCCCAAACACCCACTAAGTTGGTAATGTAGTACGTTACAATTTGTCCAGTTATAATTAAATTTGATGAGAGACATAATAAATTTGACATGTGTAACCTTAGTACCATTATTACAACGACAAACCTGCTCAAAAATTGATGTCTCAACTCACCTCAACTCAACAAGCATTTGTCCCAGTTATTTTAGGCTGGCTACATGGATCCATTTCCTCTGGTTGGTTCTACTCAGAGTCATATCTTCAGTTAAGTTTTTGAGATGAACATGTCAATTTTTATGACGTCAACCAAGCAGTCATTCCTCTATTTCCTTGAGCACCCTCATGTGACTCTTCCTCACAGTGTTAATTGATCTAAGATGCACATGGCCATATCTCTTTCTCTTAGAAGGGGCAAAATCTTTGTACAAAAGCTATAAGTTGTCAAAAAGGCTCAACAACAAAATTGAGCTCTTCTATAAAATCTACAATAGAAAAGGAAGATTAAAAAAGAAAAATCTTGTACACTAAAACTGAAATGTATGCAACAAACACATTTTGAGTGTATGTATTCCCAAATCCTTGTCTTCAAATGTGTATCTGTTTCTTTCTCCCCACAAGCACCACATGATTCCTAGCGGTGCCACCATCCAAGCTTTTGTCTTGCTTCTCAACCTACAACCACTACCTCAACACTCTAGCAGCCTCATAATTGTTGCGGGAATCACCCAACAGACCTAAAAAATTGAGAACAATAAATTCCATAGTTCCTTGGTAAGATCACGATGAAGCAACAAGCTGTCCACTGTCACCTCCGCCTATCTTCAATTGGTGTGTTACTTCTAACTTCTTCCTAATGAATCCATTTCTTATTTTATATTTTCTTGCAACACCGTTCATCTGTAGCATTCTAATATGAATACACTCATTTCAACCACTACATGTACTATTGTTCTTTATAAAAAATTAAACTTGGACATGCTTCGGACACTTGGAGGACACATTCACGTGTCAGTTGCTTAGACATACAAAATAGATTACAAAGTTTGAACAAAATAACTTAGAACTAATGAATAAAAAAAATAACATAGGTTTATATGCATTGATACATCCTCCTTGAAACTTAAGAAATTTGTGTTGTGTTGTGTTGTATTTTTTTTTTTTTTGGTTTTACTTTGAATGAAATATTTATAGATATGACATAAATATAATAAATATATAAAACACTATGGGTTCGTTTGGTTTGTGTTTGTGAAAAATTTTTGGAAAATTTTCTTTACAAATAAATTTTTAAAAGTAATCAAACCAAACAAATTTTTTCAAAAAAATTTCTCAAAACTTATAAACCAAACAAGTTTTCCAAACAAATCTCTCTTTCACACACATCAAATCAATTACTTTTTTCAAAACTCTCTCTCAAAATAATTTTCCAAAACATCTTTTGAAAAAAACCAAACCAAACAACTTTTCGTACTTTTTATCTCTAAAACATATCTCTCAAACACAAACCAAACATACCCTATGTTTTGGGCATAGCCCTTGCGTGTCTGCCATGCTTTTTTTTAAAACTTGTCGTGTTGGCATGTCCAGGTTGTCATGTTATGCGTTCATGTTCTACTTTTAACTTATCTTCATCTTCTTCTCTTTCTTCTTTGTAATTCTCTATATATGTATGCCTTTGAACTCTGTAGTCAGATCTGTTTTAGTTCCTAATTCAACCCTCAAGCATCATAGTTCCTCAACCCTGGCACTCTGACTTGTGAACATAAAAGCTGCAAGGATACTGTTCACAGTGCTCATAACAGGCCCCAAACAGTATCAAAACCTTGTGATTTTATTCTAAAACCTGTATATGCTTTTGTGAACCTAATACAAACCCTTCAAACTCATATTGTTACTACTTTTTCAACTACAAAACCCAACGAAAACCAGCCCCCCAAACCTAGTTTTTCTGCTAATGAACATTAATTTTGGGACTACTAGTGGGAGAGAGTTCCCCTTAATTGTCTTGCAGTTACATCATAATTTCTCTAATGGGAATGCAACTCTCACTGGTGGGTGATCAATCTGATGTAAGATAAATGGTGATATGGGCTATTTGGTATTCAGTACTTTCTTCTATTTTTCTTTTTCCCGTGTGAGGAAAAGAAGCAAGCTGTGAGTTTGTTTCTTTTTTATTCACTGTCCTTTGATACTTACCAAGAAAAATAAAATTAAAAATTGATGAGCCCTTGATTTTCTGTTGCAGCCGAAGTATATTCAAGCATTGATTGATAAAGCAAAAAAACGCGAGCGAGAACAAGAGATAATATATGAGAGAAAACTTGCTAAAGAGAGAAATAAAGAAGACCACCTCTATGCAGACAAGGACAAGTTTGTTACTAGTGCTTACAAAAAGAAACTTGCAGAGCAAGCTAAGTGGATGGAGGAGGAACGTCGGCGTCAACTTCGAGAAGAGAAAGAGGATGTATGTGTAACTTTCTGTTTGGTCTTCTTGTGATCTAACTTGCAGTTATTTTGCTGATCAACTAGCTACATGATCTTCTGCATGTTTTCATGTCTGGTTGAGTTTAAAGGAACTTATATGTTAATCTGTGGTAAATTTTAATTTTGTTTTAGATCTGTTTTTGTAGGGATTGGTTATCTAGTACATTGCATGAACATTTGAGAGTAAAGAATACGTTTTTTTATGGGAAATTTGATTATCTGGGCTGAACTTTACAATAGCTGAAATCCTATGTACCTGAGAAGTTTTTACACAAATTGAATGTTCTAGGGTCATTAGGCTTGCTGCTTGGTTATCTTCATTTGTTTTTATGATAGTAAATTTGGAGAAAGGAAGATAGATTTCTAACTGCAAAGCATTTGTGTTGCTCTTACGAAGGTTAGAAAATCATTTTAAAGCACATACATTGATATTGTGTGTTTGGAACTTAGAACAGACTTCACTATTTGTCCACTGGGTTGAGTAGAAAGTTTTACATGTTACCTGGTGTAACAGGATTGGGCTAGACTTGTGTACATGTATTATTACTATTACTACAAAAGAACAAACTTTCTCCATTTAAAATTTTGTACACTTCTTTTAGATTGGCATATTGTATAAATCCAAGTAGCATGTGCACACCTGAGGGTAAGTCTTTGCTTATGCTGAGCATGGTTCTGATGTGTTCACTAATTCAAAATATATAAAAGTTAGAACAAGTTGCTAGGGTGGCACCCCCTTGCGCTAAACTTAATGGATATCATGCTTCCTTTTTTCATTCATGATAATAAACAGTTACCTTTACCTTTAAGAATTAGTTCAAAATTGTATGAAAACATTGATTTGTAAAGCTTGCTTTTTACAGTAACTTCCATGGTGGATGAAGATACAAATGTTTTTCTCGCTTTCTCATGGGTGTGAATTTTGTTTTTTGTTTTTTATAGTGCATGTGTGTGTGTGTTGGGGTTGAGGGAGATGTTGAAATTAAAATGCACCACTTTTTCTCTGCTCATCTTTAAAGATTAGCATGCTGAATTTGTTCTGTGTGTCTTGTACGTCTCCTGTTCTGGTTCTTCATATATATATATATATATAAATGTTCATCATGTACGTAGGTCCCCTTTTTGGTGCTTTAAATATGTCTTTTTTGAGCCCATATCAATTTTGAGAATTTTTTTAGGAAGTTATGGGGGAAATGGTCTTGAGGTTTACAATTTCAGCTTCAATAGAGTACTATAAAGATGATTGGTTTTGTGTCATATGCAGTTATCATTGATGGTCAATGATGGAGTTTGTTAATCTATTTTTAAGTTGAAATGTTAACAAAGCAACATAACTGCAAGCAATCTCACATTCTTGTAAAACTATTACCAGAGTAAGAATGAAATCAGGGAAAACAAAAACATACATACATACATACATATATATATATATATATATATATAGAGAGAGAGAGAGAGAGAGAGAGGGAAGAACTCAAGACTTTATTCTGTGTGAACTGCAACGAGATAAGGGAAGGTATTTTTTGCCTGGAAGATCTTTAGGATTCTTTTTTCTGCATAGTTGTCTTGGTGACTTCTATGTGAATTCTGTAGACGGGGATTTTCTTATAGTCCACATTATTCCCTTGAAAGTACTTGCCGATCTTTGTGAGAGAACTAAGTTATTGGTAATCTCAGTGGTTAAAATCTATAGCAAGCAAGAGTTAGGATGGGTTCCTCAAAAAAAACTCTGCATTCATATAGATGTAGGCACACACATCCATTATGACTTGTGCTGAGAATTGTGTTCATGTGGATTCGTGATCATGGCATGCTAGTGGGTATAGTGGATTTGAATAGTTTCAAGGAATATTGAACATACGGATTTAAGGTCAGAACAACAAAACTGGCTATAGATTTGAATAGGTGTGATCTTTGTTTCAGTCTTGTGTTCTTGTAAACTTGGTTTGTTAGCTAGTGGATGATTGTAAGTATTTTCCCCATTCTAATTAATTGTCTTCTACATGTGTGATTGCTTATTAGTTATTACATCGTGGATGAATTCTCTTACTCCTTGCAAGTTTAAAGTTTCAATTAATTTAAATGCTCATGCCTTTATCAAAATCAAGCGTCTGGTCATCGTTTCTTGAGTTAAAATTTATTTTTTATTCTAAAATAATTCACCACACTATATTTGCACATTTCACAGTGTTGGCTTCTCTTTATGTCCAATTTTTTTTTTTTCTTTCTTTTTTTTTTTCTTTTTTTTTTTTTGGGAAGCCTGGTAATTTTGTTATATTGTCTTTGTTCTGTAGACTTCTCGTCTGTTTTTTAACAATATATTTTCTATTTTCTGTCTGAAAGGTTACCAAGAAGAAAGACATGACCGACTTCTACTTCAACCTATCAAAAAATGTTGCTTTTGGTGCCCAAGATGCTGAAACAAGCAAATCCGAGAAGCAGCAAAAAGAAGAGACTCTTAATGCATCTGAAGAAGGACCTCAATTAACTAAGTTGCCCTTGGAGTCTACCAAACTAAGAGAGGAATATCAAGGTGAGGCTTCTAGCCAGCCTGAGGAGAGATCCGAGTCCTTAGTCGCAAAGCCAGTTCTCGATGCTTCCACAGAAGCTGTACCTGAACAGCCCTCAACAGAGCAACCAAAATGCGATCATCATAAGAGAAACGAAGATGCAGTCGCTGCAGCTAAAGAACGGTTTTTGGCACGGAAGAGGGCAAAGTAACAGTGGTCGCCGGTTTATTGTCCCAAAAACAGAGGAAGCTACCTTTTACTCTCTAGCAGGTAATTTTTAATGCCTTTGGGCCATTGTAAGAGTCTCTAGTCATCTAAAACTTAAAAGTCATGAAATCAATTTTTACTTTGTAAAATGTAGTGTTTTTTCTTAATACCAGATTTGTCTTGATATACCTTCTGTGCCAAACTGTGTGCTTAATCTATAACAACTGCAAACAGGGGGACCCGCCAGATATGTATGATTTATGATTATCGGGGTCAATGCAATTTTTTTAATAATAATCTGTGAATGTTGATAAAATAAATGATTTAAATTATCACAGCGAGAAATTTAATGAAACCCAATTGCGGTGTGTGAAATGTGGACAAGTCAAAACTTGGGTCTTGAGAACACTAACCAAGAGTAGCAAGTAGTAGTAGTAAGCAGTAGCAGAAGAGACTGGAGCAGGTGGTCCCCAGCTTGGAATGAAAATGACTGTTAATGTGCCCAGACTGAACCATGTGCCAATTCTCCTCCCAACAAAAAATAAGTGTGGGGAGGGGCCCCATATACACTCACACCCCTCCCTCCCTCTCTCTCTCTCTCTCTCTCTCTCTCTATATATATATATATGTTGATTGAAATCAAGTGATCATCAAAGTACCAAAGACTTTTTAATAGTTTTTTGAAGGGAAAAAGACAAATGGAAAAAGAGAATATATATATATATATATATTTCATTTCTTCTCATATCATTTTTTTATATGGTTTTAAATATCATTGCGCTCAAGATATTTGATACATCCTAGTATATTGTTTCATGACTCTATACAGTTGGTTTGATTTGATTGTTATAAAACTCTTTTGCAAATTGCAACAAATAATTTTAAAAAAAATTCAGGTCTTTCCAATACGATATTGTTACACTCTATTGATACCAATTTGTCTCTACATTTTGTTATTTTAAATTTCTTTTCACCTCTCCTTTACTCTTCCTCTATAATTTCTCTATAAATTTAACGTTCAAAATAACTTAAAATTATCTCTGCCAATAAAATTCCACAAGACTCGTGAAAGCCTCTTTTTGGTCTGGTTGTTCAAGTTCATTCAATTTTTAATTAATTGCGAGTAGTTCAATTTACCAGAATCCTTGCTAATACTATAATGATAATATTTTGTTATACCATATTGGGTTTATTATTTCATTTATTATCAATATAGTGATGATAGATCACACAATAAACTAAATATGATACAAATACATAGTTGTTGTAGCATTACTCATTTTTGAAAATATTTATTTAAACATTCAAAGTTAGGTAAAGAGAGAAAGACTGCTTCTTATGAAATACATAGGTCAGATAACAACCGGCGATTATTGTCAACCTTCTAATTGGTACCAAGCTTTGGCAACCCTAGCGACACTCTAGCCACGAAACTCTAATGATCACCTTAGGCCACCCTATCAACGACCGTCACATTCATCCACCCTTCACTCCAGTTACTATACGTCACAATTCACCAAATGTATTTAATTTCAAACTATTTTTTGTATGTCAAATTTTTGTTTTATTTTGTATAATTTAAAAATAGAAAACTTTTACAACATCATTAGAACGAAACCTTAGCCATGGTTTGGTATAAACTAAAATGAGACTTTTTGGCTGAAATGAGGTTTTTTGACTAAAATAATTACAAAAAAAACAAAATAAACTTTTTAATCTAATAAGACAAAATGTCACATCCAAACCATAATTATTTATTTTTTCTCTCACAAAACTTAAAAAAACCAAAAAACTTATTCCAAATGAGATTTTTTCACTCCAAATTAAAATAGTTAAAATGTTAAAAAGTCATCTTTCATACCAAACGAACCATTAATTTCTTTCAATAATCCTTCGCAGCTCGAATCTCTCTTCCCCGAATCCCCTAACTGTTCAAAACGGCAGTTTTTTTTTTTTTTTTTCCTTCTTTTCTTTCTTCCTTCCTTCCTTCCTTCCTTATGTCTGAAACAGATAGAAGAGTGAAGAAGAGAAAGACAAGAGAGGGGAAGAGGGAATGGAGAGAGAGAATCGATCGCCTCCGCCTCCGCCTCCGCCTCCGCCTCTGCCTCCGCATCTCTCTTTCGAGCTACGTAGCACAACTGAATTTCTTTATCAAAGCAAGTGTAGGTGAGATGAAGATGACATAACAAAGGTTGACATCACTTCATTAGTACCAAAGCTTAACGTGACTTCTGTCAACTTTAGTGTCTCTCGGTCTTACAAGCGAAGTCACAAAATTAAGAACTGCCACACACAATAATGCATATTAGATCAGAGCTATCATTGGAGCTGGAAAGGTGAATTTCTGGACCAAAATGCCAAAAGAGAGGGTCCACAACTGCATACACAGAACAGTGGCCTAATTAATAATATTGCAATTACTAATGTTGGTGGTGATATGTGGCTGTATTGTAGGTGCATTTAACCTTATATATATATTTTATATATTCATCATCATCATCACATGAGCCTTGCTTTGATCTTTTTGGAAATATTACACACCCACAGACACAATCACATCATCATCACATGAGTGCTAGGGGCTCACTTGTTAATGTTTATGTCTTATTAGTACACATTTAATAACTCGTTATCAATAACCAAATACACTATATAATAATTGGTTGATTATTCTGTGAAATGATTATCCAAACAACCGTGATTTATTCCTTAAAATTAGAATTCTAATTGAGCTTTAATAATGTAAAAAAAAAAAATTAAAAATCAAAATATCAAAATATCACACCAAATAAAATCTACCCACAAATTAGTTGTTTGGTTTGGTTTTTAAGAAATAAATTTTGAAGAAAATTTTTTAAAATTTTGTTTGGCTTAGTAATTTTGGAAAAAAAAATTTCAAAATTACTTTCTATCTCTTACACATCAATCAATCATTTTTCCTCTCTCATCTCTTCTTCTCAATCACTTTTTCTCACACACACATCTACTCAACTAGAACAAAAATATCAAATCATTCCAAACTCGTATACTCCAAAACTATTTCTAAATATACAACCCAAACAAACCAAAAAAATTTATAAACTCTTTCTCCAAATTTTTTTTTAAAATTATCTCCAAAATCAAACCAAACACACCCTAAAACTCTCTCCCTTGAGCTCTCAAACATTTCTTCTCCAAAATAAATAAAGAGCTGTGCTTCAGACTCCCAGTGGGAGTCGCACCCCAGTGACGTGGTAGCATGGGATTGGCAAAAAATATTAAAAAAAAATAAAAAAATAATTTTTTTTTAGACCAATCACACGCGACCCCCAGTGCCCACCACACGCGATCCCCAGTGCCCCACTAGGGTCCGAAGCTTTTTCCATAAATAAATAGACTCCCTAGAGGCTAGAGACAGAGGTGTCATTTCCTCAGTCATAGGCCATGTGAATTGAAAAATAAATAAATAAATTACACTAAGCTTAAAATTCTGAAAAAATATAATTAATTTTATAATTTTAATATAATTATATTAATATCTCTTTTAATAAGATTAAATCGACAAAAACTAATGCAAAAAATGTGTAAATAGAAAAATAAACAAAGTGAAATATATAATTCAATGTATAAAAGATAATAATATAATTTTTCTGTCCATACACAACAAAATATTGGTAGAAAAATGTTGTGTGAAATCTTAAAAAATAATTCAATATAATAAAAGTAAATTACGCTGACTTTCCTTAAAATTTGTCAAAAGAAATTTGACATAATTTTTACAAAAAAAAAAAAAATTATTAAAGACAAGATAAAATTAATTAAAAAAAAAAAAAAAAAAAAAAAAAAAAAGACTATCATCCATCACAAAAAGTTCATAAAGTCTAGGGAGAAAGCTCACAGTGGGGTCAAAGGAACTATTTTCCCCTTGATTTTAATTTTAATTTTTTTAAAAATATAAATAATAAATTTTTATTTCAGAGAAAGAATAATTTATTTTATTTGAGATAAAAAAAGTACTTTCACTATATTAAAATTTGTTTAATTTGATATTTATGAATTATTTTTAAATAAATTTTCATTTATCTTTACGGAATAAAATGTGCGCGATGATTATAGGATCATTTCACAACATATATATGGTCCCTTGACTTTTCAAAAGATTGGCACTGCCTGCTTATATTTTATCTAATTCTCACTTTACAAAATTACATGCATCACTTTTTCTTCTCTTTGCATCAATTTCTTTTTTCATTTTGTCTCTTTCATAGCCTCCATCAATTTAAAAATGGCTACAATTGCACATTTTCAACTTGTCTCATATTCATAATTTAACCCCAGAAAAAGAAAAAAAGATAGATGAATTCCGTGATCACGAATCAGTTCGATTGATATATTATTTGATATGTATTAAAAAATAAAATTTCAAAAGTATTCAAATATAACAATAATTTAGACCACTAAAAAATACACCACTAATAACACTAATGCATTAGGAATGACAAAAAAAAAAAAAAAAAAAAAAAAAAAAAAAACAAAAAAAACAAAAAAAAAAAAAAAAAAACAAGACATAGAAAGTGGGCGGGACCCACTGCCACATCATTAGTGTTTTCCCTAGTACTTCCAAACATTTTTCATTCAAATGACCGTGAAGTGAGATTTCAATTTCAATCAATAAAATGATATTTTCTTCTTAATTTTTAATTTATCATATAGGAAGAATTGTTCAAATAATGTAAACAAGTACATATTAAATAATTTAAATGTGTACAGATAAAATAATTCAAACAAGTCACATTGCATCAACTTCACTTATAAAGTTAGGATAAACAAATAATAAGTTTAAATGCATAGAAAATTAAACATAGAATAAAATATGTCGACAATGTGCAACTTATATGTGGACATAGAATGAGACACAAATGTTTCACGAGAGGTGAGACCTACATGATGTGAGACTTACATGTGGGACTCATCATTTGTGAAACATTTTTGTCTCATTCTATATTTTGTTTTTGTATTCTGCGTTCCTAACATTGCTCTTTACAAATCAAAACCCGATTAATTATACAAAATTTTTACTAGTCATATTTATGCTATATATTTTTTTGAGCAATGCTACATCGCCTGAATTTTGGCTTACCTAAATCACTTGAATTTTAACTTTCCAACCGTCCAACCGATCATCTAGCAACAACGTGACAACCGCGACCGATAAGGCTGACAACCGCGGTAGATAAATGTTTCACCGGTCATTCAGGTGGTCGTCCGGCCAATCCACCCACATGTACAAATTCAAACGTTCGGACAAACTCAAATTCATGCTACCAATCATTTTTAATTTTTTTTTGTTACCCCCCTATTTTTAATTAATTTACAAACTTACCCCCTGAATCTCATTCACCGTCAAAGCCCATCTCTGGAAACCACTCTGAAGCACATGCACACAAAGGACAGTGGTGTTGCTTCACGATGGCACTGTTTCATTTCCATCAACATCACCCCCAACCCCCCAATCCAATCTCGCATTGTCCCATCCCATGCTCTCTCGCTCTCTCTCTCTCTCTCTCTCTCTCTAATTAAAAACACAACTAACTCGAAAGCACAAACAGTCGCGACAATACTCTTTTTGAATCAAAAAAAGTCGCAATAATACTCTTCAGTCTCACACAAAAGACCATGGCTTTTTCTTCTTCAACTTCAACTTCTTTGCTCTGTTTTCTCTTTATACTTTCTGTCTCCTCAATCACTTCCTCATCACCGACCACCACCACCACCACCACCACCATCCCTCTCTCCCATTTCCACCCACACCAATCTCCACCAGATCCATACTCAAAACTCAGCCACCTAGTAACCCAGTCCATTTCCAGAGCCCATCACCTCAAACATCCCCAAATTGCTTCCACCACCACGCCTATCTCCGCCCACAGCTATGGAGCCTACTCCATCCCTCTCAGCTTCGGCACCCCTCCCCAAACCCTACAGTTCATCATGGACACTGGAAGCGACGTCGTTTGGTTCCCCTGTACCCACCGATACCAATGCAATAATTGCTCCTTCCCTGGCTCCGACCCATCTGGGTTTCCTCTCTTCATTCCCAAATTGTCCTCCTCCGTCAAAATTCTTGGATGTTCCAACCCCAAATGCGGTTGGATTCACAACACCAATGTCACTAACTGCCAAGATTGCAAACCCAATTCCAAAAACTGTACCCAGATCTGCTCACCCTACTTGATTTTCTACGGTAGCGGCACCACCGGAGGATTCGCTCTCGTCGACACCCTCGATTTGCCAGACAAGAAGGTCCCGGGCTTCGTCGTCGGCTGCTCACTATTCTCCTCCCGCCAACCCGCCGGAATCGCCGGCTTCGGCCGAAGTCCGGCGTCGCTGCCGAGTCAACTCGGTCTCAACAAATTCTCTTACTGTCTTCTCTCTAGAAAATTCGACGACTCCACCGCAACCACCGGACTCATTTTGGAAAGTGGGTCAGATTCCGCAGAAAAAACCGCCGGCGTCAGCTACACTCCGTTCGTCAAAAACCCAATTGTCGCCGGAAAAGCTGCTTTCTCTGTCTACTACTACGTGGGTCTCCGGAAAATCACCATCGGAGGCAAAAAAGTGAAGATTCCGTACGAGTATTTATCACCTGGACTCGACGGTAATGGAGGAACCGTCGTCGATTCTGGGTCGACCTTCACGTACATGTCGAGCAAAGTCTTCGATCCCGTTCTGACCCAGTTCGTAATTCAAACAAAGGGGTATTCGAGGGTGTTAGAGATTGAGTCTATGATCGGTCTCAGACCGTGTTTCAATGTCTCCGACACACAGAAGGTGAAGCTGCCGGAAATGATGCTTCACTTCAAGGGCGGAGCAGAGGTGGCGCTGCCGCTGGAGAATTACTTCGTGCTGGCCGGAGATACTGCGGTGTGTTTGGCGGTGGTGACGGACGGCGTGACTGGTCCGGCAGGGGAAGGAGGTCCGGCGGTGATTTTGGGGAATTTTCAAATGCAGAATTTTTATGTGGAGTATGATTTGAAGAATGAGAGGTTTGGGTTGAGACAACAAGATTCTTGCAGTTGAAAGTAATTATTGGGAGTTTGGGAAAATTCACAATAACATATTTATCAATTTGAACCCTTTATTTTAATTGGGAATAAATTTTGCAGATCGTTAATTCGTATGAAGATTGTGATTTGTGTAATCTAGGAGAGTTCTGCAACAATGCCAACCCTGAAATGACTACTCCATCTGTTTATTATGTTTTAATTATCATGGAAAGATTATGATACACACTTTCAGATGATATATGTGCTATATAATTAAAAAATAAAATGATGTAATTTTATATTTTTTTAGATACAATTAAAAAAATAATCATAATAAAATATCATATGAGGTATAATTAAAAATCTTATGAGTTATAAATAAAATATTATCATAATTAAAAAAACAAAATAACATAATTAAAAATATATATGATATATAAGGATGTATATAGTAGAATTTTTCGCCATGTATTACAATTATGTTGGAGAATACTATTATATGCACTCATATACTATGCATCTTTAGTTTTGTGATTTTCTTTTTTAGCTATGATATTATTTTAAAATATTTAACTATAACTTTCTTATATTTGATTATCATTTTTTTTATAATTATGATTCAAAAAGTAAAAAATTATGTCATTTTTTATATAATTATAAGTACATACACTACACACCTTTTGCCTCCGTTTGAAAAGTGGATTGACTTTTTGGCTTTTTAGTTTTTTTGACTATTTTAACCTGAACTAAAAAACTTGGTTTGGAAATTACTTTTTGACTTTTTTTTGTAAGAGAAGAGTGTAATGATTATAGGTTGGATGTGATGTTTTATTTGTTGTGACTAAAATAGCCTATTTTATTTTTTGTAACTATTTTAACCACAAACCAACCTGCTAAACACCTTATGCCACATCCTTTTCCCAATGGTGTTACTTCTACATTTAGGGCTTAGGTCTCGTTTGGAAATAAATTATTTTAGTAATTTTTTAGTTCTTTGATTAAAATATGATATAAAAATTAAAAAAAAAAATTAGTAACTTTTTAGCTTTTTTAACTAAAATATGATGTAAAAAAATTAATATGTTTGGGATAATTTTTTAATTTTTTACGAAAAAAATGTGCAAAAAGTAAAGAAGAAATGAAATCTTTGACTTTTTTGTATAAATTATTAGCTTTTTAATTTTTTTAGTGACTTTTAAACTTTTAGATTAAAAAATAATATTGCCAAACGAGGGCTTAGGACTGTTTAGATCTCCCAAATAAGTCACCTTTTTCTTTTTAATATATATATATATATATTTTAAAATATATCATTTTAAAAAAAAATTCTGATCTGTTTTATGTAGACAAATCTACAAAAGTATAATTTTTTTAAACAATTCTATAAAAAAAAATTTAAAAGTCAAAAAATAAGTCAACAAAATTTACGATTTTTTGTTTATTTTTATCTTTTCTAAATTATTTTGAATTTTTTTTTAAATTAAGATTTTGGTTCATCTAATCCAATAAAATCTAAAAAGTTTAAACTTCCTAAAAATTTGAAGAAAAAAATTCACACAAAAATAAGGTAACAAAAAAGTCACTATCAAAGCAATCCACAAACACCACTGGTTATATGTCAAGTAAGTTGGACAATATTGGATATTTTTTATTATACTATTTTCATGTGTACAATTCTGTTAAATTTTTTACTATGTTTTCAAATACAATAGTTAGGACCCAATTTTTTCTATATATTTTTTTTTAATTAGACTTTTTTCTTTCAGTAACACTAGCTACTAAAAGTTTCATTTTTTTTAAAAAAATGATAAATTACAAATATACCTCTTGAGATTTGCTTAAAATACGAATTGCCTCCTGTGATTTGAAAAATTATAAATATCTCCCTTTCAGAATTTTTTATTTAGCAGAATTAATTGAAAAAAGTAAAATTTCTATCTGTTCATCTATACAATAATAACATTATTTGAATTATTAATTAAAATAAAATTTTAACATTATTAAAAACTGTTAATTAACTTGATAATTTATTAATAAAGTGACCTATTTGTTAAGAAATTAGAAACCTTAGGGGCATAATGTAATTTCTAGAACCACAAGGAGTAATTTGTAATTTAAATAAATCTCAGGAGATATGTTTATAATTTACCCTAAAAGAAATGTGTGGATCTAATTATTTACTTTTGGGGAACTCACCAATAGGTATAAAATTCAAATAAAAACTGTTAATTAACTTGATAATTTATTAATAAACTGACCTATTTGTTAAGAAATTAGAAACCTTAGCGGCATAATGTAATTTCTAGAACCACAAGGAGTAATTTGTAATTTAAATAAATCTCAGGAGATATGTTTATAATTTACCCTAAAAGAAATGTGTGGATCTAATTATTTACTTTTGGGGAACTCACCAATAGGTATAAAATTCAAAATCTATTTAATTTCAAAACAAAATATTTGTACTAATTAGTTTTATATATTTTTAATTGTTATTAAAAAAAATTTAAAAAAAATTAAAGACGCTGTTGCATGCCACTATTGCTGTACTTCCGTTATTACAGACTCGCCGGAATGTTCAATATCATTGGGAAGTTACTAGAGTATCGCTGGTAGGAATCGTCACAAATCAGGTTTGAGACGGGTTTATAAAATCTGCCCCCGCCTTGTATCATATTGGAGGTGGGGCAAATTGGGGGTAATGGGTGCGGGGTGGAAAGCGGGTTAATTTTGTAAGTTGAAAAATGAAAAAGTTAATAAAAATTATAAATAATTTAATATATTACAAATAATAATTTATAATTAATGAGAATTATATTATATAAAATAAAAAATAAAATTAATAAAAATTAATATTAAGTATAATATTTTAGTATTTTAATTTATTATAATAAAAAATTCGAGTGGAACGAGGCGAGGGAAACAAAACCCTTCCCCACCCCATTTCTTAGTGGGAAATTTTTTTTAAAATCCATGATATTAAAATTTTATAAGATAAATGATATACAATATTTTCATTGTAGTTGGGGTTCCTCAACATTTTCATAGAGAAAATTTGGCTATGAGAAATTTGTGCCAGAAAAATTTTGACATCGACACAGAAATTTCAATTTTCACAGAGAAATATTTCTCTAGTATGATCATAGAGAAATTTCATCAAAGAACTTTAGCTAATAAAAAAATATATCTTAGACCTCTCTTACTACATAAAATTGGAGAGAGATATTTCACTAATTTTTCCCTTCTTAATCGGGGTGGGAAAAATGACCATCCATAATTGTTGAAAATTCATTAGAGTGTTATAGATGTCACTGGAAGTCACCGGAATGTCCAAAACGTTCGCCGGACGTTAAGAATATCACCTGAAACTTACCGGAATGTCCAGAATATTGTCAAAAAAAAGAATAAATGAAAAAATTAGAACGAAAAAATATTACAAAATGCGTTAAATATTGATAAACTGAAAGGAAAAAAAAAACCAGAAATAAGAAGCAACAACAACAATAACAATGGAAAAAAAACAAAGTTATTTTTAAATTTTTATAGGGTTTAAGTAAATAATTTTCTATATTGATCAAACTAAAAGCAAGCTTTGAAACTGTAAAATTGTTACAGTTTCAAAATATGATTCTATTAAGCATTTCTTCTTATTAACCAAACTTAAAATATGTTTTGAAACTGTAACAATTTTACAATTTTAAAGCATGATTAATTTCAATACTAAAAAATAAAATAAAATTGAAACTAGAAAATTTTAGTTTAGTTTCCATTGCTTGTAATTAAAACTCGAAAAAAATTTGTTCAGAAATTGAAAATTTTATCTATTAAAACAGAAAAAAAGAAATGTGTAAGATAGAAAAAGTAGAAAAACTAAGAGATCAAAGAAGAAACAAATATAAAGAGAGGATCTAATGTAAATTTGAGAAGATCTACATCAGATTTACTCATCTTCTTCGTTAGAAACTCATCTCCTTCGCTATTGGTGAGGGGCGAAATAAAGAGTCGGTTGTTGCTGGTGAACCTCAATCAATGGTGATCACCGATAATTATATATCAAAAAGAGAAAGAGAAGAAGAAATACATGATCATCAATCTTCAAATATCAAAAAGAGAAATAAAAAGAAGAAAAAAAGCGCACAAAACTTTTAAGTCTATCCAAATAATTTTAGATTTAGATAAAACTATATCCCTTTCAAAGAGGATATACGAGTAATTTGCCGTTACTTTTTGTCAATTTTTAAACTTTGGAATATGAGTACGGCTGCATAGTTGAGCTAAATATCCGACAAGGAGGTACATTGGGCCATCACATTTCCTACAAATTGCATGAGAGAGACCCAGAGAGCACATTGGCCAACATCACATTCTTGTCTTTCACCCCCGCATCCAAATGCATTTACCCACGAGACTTCTTTCTCATTCTCAAATTGTTGAGCACTCATTGCTGGAAAACAGTTGGGGCTGGCATCCTTCCAAGCCCTGTCTATTATGAATTTCATTTTGATATTTTAAATAATTTTTTTATTTACTTATATAAATCACTAAAAAAATAATTCGATAATTGTAGCATATTCATTTATTACATTTATCTTAAAAAAAAAAATGGATAACAAATTAATTTTGAAAATAGACTATTTATTTTTTTAAAGACAAACATGATAAATTGAACATACTATGATGATCAGATTGAATTAATTTTTTTGTTGGTGATTCAAATAAAAAACCTTACAAAATGAACGATTCAGATTATTAAATAAAATATACGTGATAAAACTCATGGATCCAGACAACATCCTCCAGTTTAGATTAGATTGGAGATAATCTAAACCCAAAAAGTTATAGCCAAATAGGTCTACAAGTTTTCAAAAAGGATATTTTGCACAAAAAAATATCTAACAAATTATTGTGCGGTCTAAATTTGATTTACATAATATGGAACCCACATGTAAATAAATATTTTTTTGATATATTTATGAGGATGAATAGGGATAGTTACGGGTCAAGTTTATCCACCTCTGCCCCGTTTCACACCGAGTGTAGGGCAAATTGAGGGTGATAGTAGCATTAATATTAAATATAATATTCTAGTAGAACAGGGTGAGGGGAAAATGCATATAAATATATTAAGTACAAGAATATTAAAATATATATATATATATATATATATTTACTAAATACAATCGGGATGAGATCCGGTAGAACGAGACTACGCAAGCAAGATCCGTCTCCAACCCAGTTCCTCAACAGAGCGGGAAAAATCGTGCGAGGCAGGGGAAAATGCTATCCATGAGGATGAATTTTGTATATACCTAGCATTCTTTTAGTGCATTGCCGCTCTTGGTAGGAGAAATTATTTTCTTGGTCTGGAGTATTAGTGTTTCACTCTACTAACACTAGTCTTACTATTTTAGCAAAAACTTCAAATAACAAAATATAATTTACTGGTGGTAGTTACTAGTTGGTATACCATTTTTACCATTAATGAGAATACTGGTGTGAGAGAAAGAAACAGTCAGTAAGTACTATGATAGAAATAACAATATTACAAATTTAAACAATACCCAAAAAAATATATCATTTTAGGGAGAACCCACATTTCATTAATTTTAAACTTATACCATACACCTCATTTTGGTATAAAATTCAAAACACACATTCAAGATATATAGCATTTCTATCAGAAAAAAGATAATAATAATAAAAGTTTGCTGTCATATAATCTCCAAAATGTCATTTATTCCTTTAAATTTTATTTTAATCAATTCATTCTTAAAATTTTAATAAAAATGCAAAGTGTACAAAATTAAAAATGTCATATACGATTAACATTCATCTTGCATGTGATGTAAGGCAACACTTGAAAATTGAAATAATATCCCAACCACACAATATATTTCATAATTTCTCGCTCTAATTTGGTGTACTTGACATTACCAAAAATTTAATTTGAGTCAAAAACAATTATATACAACTGTCTACATCATTAACAAAATAATAATAAAATTCAATAATGCTCCATAAAAAATGAGTTATATGTCATTTTGGTACCCAATATTTAAATTTAATTAATTTCAACACAAAAACAATATTTCCGCTTCTTGAGTACTCAAGTAACCATAACAAAATGACCATTTAAAATTAAAGATAAATTACAAATACACCCATAAGATTTGCTTAAAGTACAGATTGCCCACTGTAGTTTGTAAAATTACTAATAACTCATTGTTAGTATTTTTAATTTAACAGAATTAACTAAAAAAAAAAATTCATAATTGCTCTTGTACACAAAAATAAATTATCTAAATTATTAATTGAAACATATTTCTAACATTATTAAAAACCATTAATTGACTTGATGATTTATTAATAAAATGAATGATTTGTTATGAAATTAAAAATATCAAGAAGTAGAATATAATTTTCAAAACCATAAGGGACGATTCATATTTTAATCAAATCTCAAAAAGAGTGTATTTGTAATTTACCCTAAAATTAAAAAAAATCCACGTGACACCACTAAACAAAAAACATTATCATAAAAAAAACTCTCAAAACAGCCACTTCTTAGATAACACCCAAGAAAAAAAAAATTCCAATTTTCACAACAAAACTCAAAAAACCGTTACCCTGTGATCAATCATAAACAACTAAAAAACAACTGTTTGATTGTAAGCAAAGACTAACTTGTCTAAATTACCTAGAAGAGTACCTCTCAGTGGAAGAGGTCCTTGTGTCCCTCAAGTTCCAAGGGTCTGGAATGTATTGGGCTCTTCCATGGGCCTGCATTGATGGGCTGGCCTCCGGAGATTGATTCCGCCGCCACACTGGTATGTACCGGCCTCTTCCATGGGCCTGCATTGATGGGTTGGCTACCGGAGATTGATTCCGCTGCCACGTATGGCTTGTATTCACTGTCAAGCCCTGACCACATGGAGGGGCAGTCATTGGGCTGTTTCTAGATGGCCACAATTTGGTGTTGGCTGACTGAGCTCTTCCATATGATTTGAATCCTTGTCTTGAATCTGATATTCTCAGGTCCCCGATATCATGATCAAGTCTCTCGCCATGTCCAACTGGGAAGTTTGTAGAACTTCCAGTGTGTTCACTGGAACCATGATAAATATTGTTGTTCGGCTTTCCTCTACCCGCACCCCACCCTGAACCGGCACCTTTATGTATCAGCTCAGGAGATGACTTTGCTCCATTAATTGCATTTCTATGAAATCCTTGAATCTGTGCCCTTCTGTGAAATCCATGAATTTGAGCCCTACAAAAATCATCGTGGTCGATAAAAAAACGTAAAGAGTGAAACAAGAAAGTAGGAAGTATAAATCACAGCGAAAAATAATAGCAAAAAAAGGGAATTGAAAAAAACTTGTAATTGGGTCTGCTGCCCTGGCACTCGTGCCATAGTTGTGTTTCCACGATGTCAGCATCGTTTATTGTCTTGAAAATATTATAAAGAGTGTCACCACAAATAAAAAGTTGACGTAACAAGAAGAAACGAACTGAAACTGCCAATTGTATGATTAACAAACAGCACAAATTTAACCTACAGAGATCTTGCTCGAAGCAGGGTAAATGAATTTTTTTTTCTTATGGAGCCTAAATCATTGATGACATGCCTTAACATGTCATACATAATTATCAGAGCATTTTACAAGAAAATAGAATCGAAGATTTAATTATTACATTAGCAGATACGACAAAGATAATAAATGATGACTGATTAAAGTTTAACTAATCAACTTAAACATGTGATTTCAAAGACTAGTATATACCTTCTCCGGGGGTTGCACACCCTCAAGTGGACGAGGAATGTGTTGGCAGCCATTAGGTAACTCGTAAAGAACACATCTGCAAAATAGAATGGCAGAACAATTTAAATCAAGAACCTCCCAGCCCCTTCACAAGAGAAGAAAAAAAATATTTAATGAATTATTAAATTCAGCTGAAGTATAGTTTTTGACTTACAAAACATTGTCATTTCGGCTGTCCTTATCCTCCCGGGGGCTAATAAAACCACTGATTCCACATCTGGAAAAGAAGTACATATTGAGTGATTAGCTCATAAAAAAATTTAGATGTTTACTACAAACCGCTCACAAAAGAGCATAGATCATTTTGTTCCATTTCATGTCCCATCCTCTATCTCATTCTATTTTCATAGTTACGTCATCAAAATAGAAGACTAAAAATATCTCATTCTATTTTTATAGTTACGTCATCAAAATAAAAGACTAAGGCCTAGTTTGGGAAGACTAAATAAGTGCACTTTTTGACTTTTTATGAAATATGGGTTAGATTTGTGTTGGGTTTGAAGTGATGTGTTAGAGAGGTGATGTGACTTAAATAAGATGATGTGACTTAAATAGGATAGTGACTTTTTGACTTTGTCTTTTTTCAATCATGCCAAACTTGGCCTAAAAATATATGGGACAAAAGACGGTACAGAGAGTGGGAGAAATAACTCAATGCCCTCACAAAATTAAAATAGCATTAAATAAAAATATAGTGTGGTTGATTTCAAATTTCTGGATTCAATTTTCTGAAAATTGAGTTTTTTATTTTTTATTTTTCATATGTTTTTATTTTTATTTTTAGTGAATATTTTTAAAATTTTAAGCAATTCTTTTACTTTTTTAGATGCGCCTTACTTAGATGTATCTAAAAAAATAAAATAAAATATTTGTAAAAAAATATTTTAAAAAATCAACAAATACACAAGAATACTAAAATTTATTGAATTTTTGTATTTTTTTTGATATTTTTGGCATTTAGTGAATATTTTCAAGTTTTTTTTACAAATATTCTATTTTTTAAGTGTATTTATGCTAGATGTATATAAAAAATAAACAAATTACTTAAAATATTAAAAAAAAATCAGTGAAAATTAAAAAATATAAAAAATAAAAAATTTTAATTTTCTGAAAAGTGATTCCTAAAAAGTAAAACCAAACAAGCAAATTAGACACATAGTTTGCCAATGTTCTACATTTATGACCATCGGCGGCTATCCTATTTCGTCATGGCTTACACATAAGCTCCCTTCCCATCCCTGAAAACCCAAGAGAACAATCATAAGTTTTGACTAGGACGCACTAAGGCCTTGTTTGGGGTACTCTAAAAAAGTCAAAAAGGCAAAAAGTCAGCGGATCAATTTTTGCCCGTGTGGCGCTCAAACTCCACCAAGTTTAAGCCCGCCATAGCTCGTTGACAAATCGAGTGTTGATGATCTCACCCGTTTGAACATTAGGGCCCAATGCTTTGTCAAGCAAAATAACTTCACAAGGAAGCTCCGTCTTCACTCGGATGCCACAAGTAGGCCTGACGCCTCCAGTGCACCAAACACGGCATAAGTCGCTTCATAGCGCCAAGCATATCTCAAGCAAGGTGCTCGCCCAACTTAGGTTCATGTCGTCAAGGTGCCTAGCCACACAACAATGTGCTAGCAAAGGTCCCTCAACTTAGCCGACAAGCCAACTTGCATGTTGGGTCTTTAACAGCATCTCGAAGTGCCACATCTTATTTAAGTCACATCACCTCTCTACCACATCACTTCAAACCCAACCCATACCCAACCCATATTTCACAAAAAGTCGAAAAGTGAGCTTATTTAAATCATCCCAAACTATCCCTTATATTTAGACAAAAATCATACCAATAAAATCAATTTAAAGAATGTTAATCACATTAAACACTAGAGACAAGTTGTTCCACCCAACATTATAGACTACGGTGATGAGATTGATGTTGAACAAAATGTTTTTTTTTAATTGTTACAAGATTTTCATCAAATAAAACCTTGTCCTAACATAAAACGGTGTTCTAGTCCTAGATGCTAAAAAAACAAACTTTTGGGAACCAAACAATATATATAAAAACTTGGACCAAATATTTAAAAAATAAGAAACAGAGAGAGAGAGAGAGAGAGAGAGAAGATACTCCAAAATAAAATGATTCAAATTATAGCAATTGGGAATTGTGACTTAAATGTCAAAGCTTACTTGAAATTCTTATCTATCGATTCTTTGACCATTTCTATTTGTTTTCCCGCACACTGCTTTTCATTAAGGGAAAATATTTGAGATTGCAACACGTTAGAGCTTCTCACAAACAGATAATCAACCTTAGTCGAGTTCCTTAATTCTTCGTCGACCTACAAATAATTAATGACCGCTCAACATAAAATCAAAATTGAAGACAAACAAAACGTTAAGAAATGAGCAAAAATCACTATATCAAGAAAAGATTTTCATACCCCTAATTCCGCCACTAGTTTTTTCATCTGTGATAGTAAGCGTTCTTCATCTATAAAAGGAAGCTTGCAAATTGCCTACAAAGGACAACGATATTTTTGAAATATTACAATGAACCTTAGCGGTTTATGATAAATAACCAATGGATAAAATTAGATTCGAGGTATCATAAAAAAAATTAATTTAAGCGAATGAAGAAATATTAGCAAACCTGCCACATAAAACGTTTTCCATCTTCATCGAATTCAAAATCTACTCACGGAAGACATTAGCAACAAACAAAATACATAATCAACAAAATCTATCGTCTAATCAACAATGTACAACCAAATCAAATTTCTAAGCAAATAAAAAGGCCTTACCAGTAGGATAAAAATCTATTATCTCAGACTCTTCGCTAGTCATGAGTGCTCGGTAGGCTCTTGGAAGTGCATGAGCACTGTTGATTTACATATCCCATTATGCACAATAATTCAAGTAAAAGTTTCAAACTGAAGAAATTAAATCCCAGAAGTACCTTCTTGGTGGCAGGACACCCATAAGTTGATAAAAAGGTTTAAATGGTGAACCTTTCTGAAAGATCACTTTCACTTGAGAAAGACCCCTGAAGTCCGAAGCAAATGGACTGTAGTGGTATGGATAAAACCTAATGTAAAGTTCAAGTGTTGATCTTGTCATTAAAATGAACAACACAAGACTCAAATCATAATATTCATTTTAGTGAAAAATGTTATACCATGTCCATGAAGGAACTCCGGAAAAAAAAAACTGAAGCACCCAACATAAACCTTCAGTATATTTTTGAACCTACACACAATTAACAAAATAATTAAATAAAAAAGATCGGTCCAAAACTGCATGCAAAAGCCTATGGTAATCAAACAACATACCATTGCTTTCCTCATACTTTCCATATCCTCTTTACTTTCGGTACAAAATTTCTCCTTGTAGTATCTTTCTTTCCAACCTACGGAACCCAATCTCACCTGTGTAATATTTTCACGATTCAAGTGATTAGTCAAGATTTAACCAATGCTAGACATTTTCTGAAAAACTACTAAAATAAAGTAAATTTTAACATTAATAAATGGCCTAAATCCAAAGAAAAAAAGAAAAATTCAAAGGACAGAATAATACCTTGTCCAACAGAAAACTTCCACTCTTGAACAGGTCTGATTTGTCACGAACGTATTTCTTCAACTGTTCTTTCAATTCCTTTGTGTTCTGCAGAATCAGAATCTGTAATACCAAGAAGACAATATCACAAATAACAATGTGAAAATATCCAAATAGAAATGAATGCATAAGAGTAACATTTGACAAATCAATTAACTACAACACTATGGATTTTTTCCTTTTATCTTCCCTTTTTTTTTGGCTCCGAAATTAATAAAATAGGCATGAGCCTACCTGTTCTGCACCAAGTTGACGGCCCAACAATTATCAATTTATCATTCAGTATGACAACATAAAATGGTTACTAAAAGAAATATATAGCAGGACACTTGGTAGGAAAAAAATTCACCTACTTCCGAAATATCACAAGTTGAATTGACAGCTCCAATTGATGATGCAGAGTTTCCAACAGACTTGATCCCAAGATTTTTAGAGATCGGGGATTTCCCATTTGCAGCACCATGGCTGTTTCTCCCGTTGACTTCCAAATCTAAACCCAGATCTTCTTTTTCTTCTCGCTAGACAATACATAAATTTTTATTTAGTTCAAGATATGCAGAAACAAATAAGCAAGGCATTAGTCTTGAAAAATAATTTAATCTAAGAGATTGACAATAATTGATACTAACAATCTCCGAAGCTTCAGACAGGAGCCGTCTGACTTTGTGATCTCGCAATTCTGATCTTTTCTTGAAAATTCTTTCTTCGTATGCACCAACCAAAAGGATGAATTTCTCGACCCTTTTTAATTTTATATAGCGTGCTTTTTTGTCTCCCACCTGCTCACAAAAACAACAAAGGGGAGGCACACTCATACTTCCAGATTCTGACTATATTAAGGCATAATTAAAAGATGTATATTATTACCCATTGCATGTCAACTAAATATCCTCCCAAATTTTTGAACTCGTCTTTGTATACATGCATCAGTAAGTCGATAGCGCCCTATTAATACATTCATTACAGAATACATTAAATTGGTCGCATTTGATCATATAATGATATATGTAACTTTCATAGAAGGCACAAAAAAAATATAATAGAATAAAATAAAACCTCATGAATTGACAAGGTAGGCATGTGGGGTAGAAAATCATTCCCAGTAAAGATGCACATGAATATGAAGTCATCAATTATCCTCTCAAGATCAATCTTTATGTTCTGAGGAGGATCTGAGATTTTAAGATCAAGTTCTATATATTCTCTAAGGATCCAAACATGTAGAAACTGCAAAAGTAGAAGGAAACAAAATCAAAACATTGACCATGAAAGGTGCTGGTTTGGTTTAAAGCTAACGAAAATTAATTAAAATACCTGATAGGGCTTTTTTATCAAAGATGACTTTCCGCCAATAGACTGATGACGCTGTTGAAACCATCCTCGGGACCTTGGCAAACCAGATTCTGCTTGTCTAAGGCTGGTTTCAAGTACTAATTCACTTGCCGGTTGTTGCTCTTGTATTAGTACATCCTACAATATTTACCCAAAAGGGAAGAAAAAAAAGCTTAAACAATACTCGGCAAGCAGAGTATGCAAACATGAACTAATTGTTGGTTGTTAACAATTTAACAGTTCAGACTATAACACAAGTTGGTTGTTAACAATTTAACACAATTTATGAATTCGTGTACATACTACATTGAGAACAGTGCTTGATTGGTAGCAGAGTTTTAAATACCGGCTGATATATAACAGGATTTTGGATTTTTGATACCGATATACCAGCCGATAATGTCCGATATCGGCCAACATATAATGCTTTCAGTAATACCAACACGTATTCCAATACTGTTATTTAAAACCATGATTAGGAGAAAAATGGGATATATTATATGGCCTGATATGGTATAGCGCCATATAATGCACTAAAAATACATTAACTGAAATAAACACAAATCAGTCAAAAAAATTGTGATTCTCATGGAGCCATATGAGTTGAAATGAAAGGAATTCTCACTAAATCAAAGCAATGGCAATGGTTTAATCAACATATACCTCTCTCAAGATTGAAAAGTGCAATTCATGTGTTGCCAAGGCAAGCATAATAAAATCCGCATCCTGTATGTCGATAAATGTAAATTTAAATTCAAATTAGTTGAAACTAAGCAAACAAGGATAAAGGTTAAATCCCAAAAAACACATACAACTCAAATGAAACAGGACCAGGAAAAAAAAAAAAATAGAAAACAAAACAAAAGAAAGGGTTCCCATTATCCCATACCAAGCCATAAAGGCAGTGGTGCGTATTTGGATCATAATCGGGACAGGTACGCTGTAGCCGTATGAAGGACATAATTTTGTGTTCCCCCTCACCAGGAACATTGGCATCAGAAAGAATAACCTACAACATAAAATAAGATGGGAAATTTATCATTTAAGATTTTTAATTGGTAGATATAGCTGAATATATGTGTTCAAAACCGACGAGGGAAACTAATAATGCATATCCAACCTTGATATCCTTCCAACCGACATTATCTTTTAGGCGTTGATTAATATAAGCTTGGAGAGCAATCGATAATTCATGCATGAAAACTGTCCCCGGTGTTATGATGTTGGAATCTGAAACTTCAGATTTCGGCAAGCAGAGTATGCAAACATGAACTAATTGTTGATGATATAAATATCTAAGAACTTCAATTTTTAGATGAGTGGTCGTTTATCAGGGCGGGCAATAGATCCTTCCTTTCTCCA
Organism: Camellia sinensis; assembly: GCF_004153795.1. Lineage (NCBI taxonomy): Eukaryota > Viridiplantae > Streptophyta > Magnoliopsida > Ericales > Theaceae > Camellia > Camellia sinensis. Next base: position 206,432 of record NW_021030459.1, read on the forward strand.
ACAGTTCAGACTATAACACGAGTTGGTTGCTAACAAGTTAACACAACTTATGAATTTGTCTACATACTACATTGAGAACAGTGCTTTAGATAGGTAGCAGAGTTTTAAATAACAGGATTTTGGATGTTTGATACCGATATACCGGCCAATAATGTTTGATATCGGCCAATATATAATGCTTTCAATGATACCAGCACGTACTTCAATACTATTATTTAAAACCATGATCGGGAGAAAAATGGGATATATTATATGGCCCGATATGATATAGCGCCTTATGATGCACTAAAAATACATTAACTGAAATAAACACAAATCAGTCAAAAAAATTGTGATCCTCATGGAGCCATATGAGTTGAATGAAAGGAATTCTCACTAAATCAAAGCAATGGCAATGGTTTTAATCAACATATACCTCTCTCCAGATTGAAAAGTGCAATTCATGTGTTGCCAAGGCAAGCATAATTAAATCCGCATCCTGTATGTCGATAAATATAAATTAAAATTCAAATTAATTGAAACTAAGCAAACAAGGATAAAGGTTAAATCCCCAAAAAACACATACAATTCAAATGAAACAGAACCAGGGAAAAAAAATAAAAATAAAAAACAAAACAAAAGAAAGGGTTCCCATTATCCCATACCAAGCCATAAAGGCAGTGGTGCATATTTGGATCATAATCGGGACAGGTACGCTGTAGCCGTATGAAGGACATAATTTTGTGTTCCCCGTCACCAGGAACATTGGCATTAGAAAGAATAACCTACAACATAAAATAAGATGGGAAATTTATCATTTAAGATTTTTAATTGGTAGATATAGCTGAATATATGTGTTCAAAACCGACGAGGGAAACTAATAATGCATATCCAACCTTGATATCCTTCCAACCGACATTATCTTTTAGGCGTTGATTAATATAAGCTTGGAGAGCAATCGATAATTCATGCATGAAAACTGTCCCCGGTGTTATGATGTTGGAATCTGAAACTTCAGATTCCTGTTTTGGCAACACTTGTTTGCCTTCCATTTCAAATTCCTTTCTTAACCTGGCTTCCTCGGCTTCCTGAATACAAACATATGAAAATCTTAATACTATATAAACCGAAAGCATTTAAGCTTAAAAGATGTCTATTGTTTGAGTAAAGAAAACTCACAGCAATTTCATTATCCTTTGCTGTACGGAAACGCCTTGTTCGTTGCTGATTCATTTTTGCTCTTGGTGCTACGCCATCTGAATGAAAATTACAATAGAAGTTATTGAAGCTATAAAATTCATTTTTCTTTTCCTTGAATCTGCCGAATGCTGTAATCCTACAGATCTCATTGTAAAAAATGGTACAAAATTATTGCCTTCAGAAATAAAAGAATTTTAGCATTTTATTAAACATTTGTAGTTGATCACTGCGAATGGCCTTTCTGAAGAAAACATATCTTGATCCATAGATCATCTGATCAAGAACTATTTGGCTGCTAAAAAGAAATAAGCTTAAAACAAGAGCATTCACCGTCATTTTCATCTTTTGCTTTGTGTTCCTGGGGAAAAAAAAAAATAAAAATAAAAAATCCTGATGGCCAAAAAAAAAAAAAATTTCTTCTTCTGGAAACACTCATTTTTAGGAAACACTTTTAAACTGTTTGATCCTTGATAAGATGCCAGCTCTTTTCAATTTAGACCAAGTTTGGGAAGACTAAATAAGTGCACTTTTTGTCTTTTTGGACTAAAAAATTGAGGTTGAAAATATGGATGTTTGGGTTAACTTTTTGACTTTTTATTGAAAAATGTGTAATAAAAAAATGAAAAAATTGATTCGTAGGGACCTATTTAAATTAAAATCACTTTTCAAAATAAGCAAAATTCAAAATTTTATCCTGACTTTTGGTGAATAGTGTTAACTTTTTAACTTTTTGAGTAACTTTTTGACTTTTTAGCTTTTTTGGAACATCCCAAACTTGGCCTAAGTATACTAATGATGCTCAACACACCCCTCACATTTGATTAGACTCTCCTACTAAATGGGCCAATTAGCACGTGCAAATAGTATACTAATGATGCTGGCAATGAGAATTGAACATAAAAAATCTATTGTCTCATCTGATACCATGTCAAAAAGCTCGAAAGACCAAATTTGAATGAAAGGCTCTGGCACATTAAAATCCCCAAACATATACGTCCATCCATTCAATTATTAATGGCCATGTGTTCTAGTTGTTCCTATTTTTTTTTTCAAAAATGATTGCATGCTCTGAAGCCCATTACCATGTGGAATTCCCGAAATATTTAATAATTACACCTCTCACGCACCAAAACCGAGTGTATTCACTTTAGTAAATATTAGATGTAACGGTGATACCACATGGTAGTATTGCCATCAAATAAACAATCTTGATTTACAATAGGGACCACAAGATTGTTGAGTTAGTGAAAGACAAGATTTGTCCACCAAAACCTTGTGTAACTTTTTATTGGTCAATATTTTTACGTATCAACTATAAGTTAACATATATAAAGTTACAAAAGATGAGCATGAGACAAAATATAAATATTAAACGCTAACTAATGTTATGTAACAAAGTAGAAGAATAGCTTACCAATGGCCATGTACAAAAGCTTGCGAGGCTGTACAACGGAAAAAAGCCTATCAATGTATTCATATATGTTGTTGAATACTTCTTGGAAAGTTTTTGGTGGTGAAGGCTGAAAATACACCGGAAGAGAAATTGAAGAATAGAAACAAATTAAAAGCACTACTGTGTATAAGTAGCTGCAAATACTGATTATGATTATACATTAATATATATGCAATTCCAAGGTTTTTCTGGGACTAATATCAAGCATGATATATGAAAATTAGAAGTAAAATAGTAAGGGTTAAATTACATTTATCACCTGAAATTTGCAAAAATAAAATAAGCATGATAAATTTGACATAATCACACTAGTTTTTCTTCTTTTAATAAGACTAAAGCAACCAAAATTAATACAAATAATGTGTAAGGACAAGAATAATAATGATAAACTGCGTATTTTAGTATAAAAAAATATGATACTATCATTTTTGTTCATCCATACAATTAACAAATTACTGATGAATTTGAAACTAAATGTTATGTGAATTAAAAATAGGGTAAATTACAAACGCACCCCCTGAGGTTTACTTAAATTACAAATTACCCCTGTGGTTTTAGAAGTTACATTATGCCCCCTAAGGTTTCTAATTTCATAACAAATAAGTCATTTTATTAATAAATTATCAAGTTAATTAACAGTTTTTATTAATGTTAAAATTTTATTTTAATTAATATTTCAGTTTATTTTATTATTGTATAGGTGAACAGTTAAAAATTTTACTTTTTCAATTAATTCTGTTAAATAAAAAATTATGACAGAGAAGTATTTATAATTTTTTCAAACCACAATGATGATTCATATTTTAAGCAAATCTCTGCAGTATTTGTAATTTACGCTTAAAAATATAAGAGAGCTTAGTATAATTATACCAAATTTGTCATGCTTAATTGATTTTATTTTATTTTTGAAACTTAAGATATTACCCAATAATAAATGTTAGTTTGAATTAAACTAAAAATACTTCTCTTTTCTCATAGTTAATCATTATAACTGTGTAATAGAGGAGAGGATCTCCAAATTCTAGTATCTAGGCTTCTATTTTCATTACAAATTAGAGTTTTAAAGATGGTTCCATATTTACCGTAAGCCTATACGAGATTTTGAATACTGATATATTGACCAATACTATTCAATATAGATTGATTCATGTACAGTTATTGAAAGTATCATGTTATTAATACAAAATCCAAAGTACTAGTAATCAGATATGGTATGATGGAACAGAAAAATAATACAAGTAAGTAAGTATATATACAAAGAAAATAGAAACAGTAACATATGCAAGTAAGTATTTTACAAATCATTTATCACAAATCACAATGGCACAACTCAATATTACGGGACTCATAACAAACAAACAAAAACAAAAAACAAAAAGGATGATCGACATACATGTATACATAGAGTGCAACAGGTGAACAAGATATATATATATACATACATACGTATAGATAGATAGATAGACAAGAAGGAAAAGAAGGGTTGATTGATATATACGTACATGGTCATCAGGATGGAAACAAGGGTGTATGATACCATTCATGTCAAGATAGAGGTTATCATACTCTATCCCATTTGGGTTTACTAAGTTTGTTTCTATTTTTTCTTCTTTTTCTTCCATGGCGTTCACTGCAATCTTTGGGTACTTGTTCACTAACCATCGATAAAACGACGGTACTCCCATCTCTCTCTCTCAGTATATGCGCAGCAGTACAAAGAGCTCAAAAAAATAACACAAAAAGCTTACAAACAAGAGTAGGGAAAAACAGAGTGTACGCAAGTGCACAGAGAACGAGTTGTTGTTAGCTATTTTGAAAGAGAGAGAGGTGAAGATTTGTTGTTGGGTTTTAATTTGGCAACTGTGGTGTGGTGTGCTGCTGCAGACTCCACATGGTTTCGAGGGGGTGGGAAATGATTAGACGAGTTTTCTAGATATATTTGACGGATTAGACGAGTTTCCTGGACATATTTGACGGTGGAAAATGATCCGTAGCTCGAATATATTGGGTCGACTGGCTTGAAAATAGAAGTTTGTCTCTCCTCTCTCAGCACTCTCACCTCTCACCTTTCTCTCAATCTCGCCTCTCTCACCTCATCCGAACGACGACGAGATGGTAGACGAACGACGACGGAAGACGAACGATGATGATGATGGTGATAGGCGACGGTGCGGCGGTGATGGGCGACGGTGTGAGACGGTGATGGGCGACGATGTGATGACGGGCGACGGTGTAGATCGGTGTTTGGTTTTTTATTTTTTTTTGTTTTGAAAATCTTTGTTTGATGATGATGATGTTGTGTGTTGTTGTGGTAATTGTTGATGATGATTTGAACAGTTTGATTGGTTTTGGTTGTTGATGATGATGTCTCACTAGGTGGGTTTGATTTTGGGTGGGTTTGATTTTTGGTTGATGATGGATGATTCTCTCTCTTTCTCTGATTTTCTCCTTTTTTTTTTTTTTTTTTTTTTTTTTTTTTTTTTTTTTTTTCTTTTTTTTTTCTTCTTCTTCTTCTTTCTTTTGCCAATTATGAAAAAAAACAAAAAAGTTTCAAAATGATGTGGTTTTGAATTCGGGCCAATTTCGAGCTCAAAAGTTCGAGCTACGTAATGGAATCGTTTGACGATTCGAGCTACGCAGCAGAACCGTTTGGCGATTCATCATCATCATTATCAACATATTTGCTAGCACCTAAATAGATTTTTCACAAATAGAAGGCTTTTGAGAAGTAATAAAAAAGTCAATTTTTAGTTTTTTATCCATTTTAGTTTATAGCACTTCTCACATTTTTTATTTATAAAAAGATAAAATAGATTAAAAAAATTAAAAAATTAATTTTTTACCAACTTTTCAAAATACAACACAATCTCGCCATGTAGTTAGGAATTGGAAGCCCTCAAATAATTCGAATGCTTTTGCCCAGTTACCTAGATTTGTGTGAAACCATACTCATCTCTTTTCTTTATTTTTGAAACACCTCACTCTCTCTCTCTCTCTCTCAAACAGTCGATCGTTGACAATCTCTCACTCAGCATCGCCAACCGACAGCGATTCTAACTTAGGCTAGGTTTGGCATCTCCTAAAAAAGTCAAAAAGTCAAAAAATCATTATCCTATTTAAGTCATATCACCTCTCTACCACATCACTTCAAACCCAACCCATATTTCATAAAAAGTTAAAAAGTACAATTATTTAGAACATCTCAAACAACCTTTTAACGTTGCCAATGATCTCTCACTTACTCACCGCCGATGATCTCCCTCGCTCACTGATAAGAAGAAACAGTCTCTCTCTCAAACCACTGATTGCCGACGAGAGTAAATACGAACCAAGAAGATAGATTTTGCTTGAATCAGTTGAAAATATTTTATTTTTTGCTTGAATCAGTTGAAAATGTTTTGATTTGAGACTGAAGATGGACTCTTTTTTTTTTTTTAAATGAATTTAGGACTGTTGATTTTTATGAGATAGTTTTGATTACAAATTGGGGAACTCAGTGGTCATTGATAGTGGTCTGCTGTGAAGAAACGGAGTAGAGAGACAATAGAGAGAGAAGACAAAGCTTTTTTTCAGAAAAATAAAAGAGAGAGATCAACATGAAAAACACTTGGTACCCATTTCCAAATTTCTTGATTCTTTTATTCGTTTGGTTGCTTAGAATCTCACAATCTTGTTGGAGGATTTTTGATTGCGTTGTTCTTTTTTTTTGTTGCTTAGAATCTCACAATCTTGTTGGAGGATTTTTGATTGCGTTGTTCTTTTTTTTTGTTCTTGTACTGGGTTGTTTTGTTTTTACTTTTCTTTTCCTTTTTTTTTTTTTTTTGGGTTAATTCTTCGTTGTTGTCGATGCTTCGTTGTTGTTGTTAGCTATTTTATCAATACTTCATTGTTGAAACTTATTTGTCTTTAAACTATTTTTCTAAACAAAAGAGCACTTCTTTTGTATGTTCCTTTACTTTGCCAAAATATGAATATTTCATTGTTGAAACTAATGGAGCACTTTTTTTGTATTTTCTTTTGCTTTATTAAAAGATAAATGCTTTACTTTGCCAAAATATGAATATTTCATTGTTGAAACTAATGGAGCACTTTTTTTTGTATTTTCTTTTGCTTTGTTAAAAGATAAATGTTTTGAGATTTGAGAAAAAGAGAGATAAAGTGGAGAGAGAAAAGGTAATGGGCATGTGTAAAAAAGGCAAGACAGCCTAGTAATAAATTCGGGAGTTGGGGTAGGTGCTGTCACAGCGCTGTGACAGTCAAACCGTACCGTTTTATTTATTAAAATAAAAAAATTAAAACACAAGCACGCCTACTGTCTTGTTGTAGTATAGAACAACACTTTTATAGGTTGGCTTTACAAAAATAAGGCGCCACTATAAACAAACAAAAAATAAAAAATTGAAACACAAGTCTATGAGCATGTTTTTGAAAGTAATTTGAATTTTGAATGATTTGGTATGTGAAGAAATTGAATTTAGAATGATATTTAACATTGAATTGGTTGCTTGGTTCATAGTTTAAATTCAACTTTATTTTTGATTTAATTCAGTTGTTATAATTATATATATATATATATATATGTAACTATATGTACTTTTTATATTATATGGTTATTACAAGTTGTATAGTTGAAGTATAATTTGTTTCAAGTGCTTATATTTCAACATTACTTTTCTTTTAAAATTTAGAGTAAATTACATCGGTAATTTCTAAATTTTGTCTCTTGTATCATATTGAGTCTTACACTTTCAATTAGTTTAATTTTGACTCTTAATTTTTTTGATTTTTGTGTTAATTTGGTCCAACTGACAATGCCGTTAGGTTTTTTGATAAAAGAATAATTACTAAGTTGGTTGATACTAACTCAGTAAATTGATAAAGCTTATAAATTTGTTCTTACGTGATACATGTCGCTCATTTTGCATTTTTTTTTTTGTAAAATAGAACTATCGGTGCAGTTTATCTTAAAATTTATTTTTACAAAAAAATAATTTTGAGACAAATAAAAATATTATAAAATTCAATTTTTGTACTATTTTTTACATATTTTTTTCAACTAATCATACCTATTGTTTAAAATTTTTTTTATAGCTTCTTATTTTCCTAAAATCAACCCAAACATAAAAGTGTTGTTCCACACATACACTATAGCAAAATGGCGACTTAGGCCTTGTTTGGCATAATCTAAAAAATTTAAAAAGTTAAAAAGTCACTATCCTATTTAAGTCACATTATCTTATTTAAATCACATCACCTCTCTAACACATCACTTCAAACCCAACCCATACCCAACCCCTATTTCATGAAAAGTCAAAAAATACACTTATTTAGATCATCATAAACTACCCCTTAAGGCATGAGTTCATTTTTTTCTTTTATTTCTTTAACAAATAAAACGACACCGTTTGGCTATCACAGCATGGTGCTGTGACAGCACCTACCCCCATTCCATAAATTCGAGTCATTCGAATTCTTTTTAGCTGAGCTACAAAACAGAAGGGCTATTTGGGAAGTAGGATTTTAGCTTAATTTTAGACTAAAATTTAAAAAAGATAAAATAGGTTAAAATAACTAACAAAATAAAATGTCATATTAAATTTATAATTATTTTATTTTTTTCTCACAGATATCACAATTATTTATAAAAATATTTAATTATCTTCTCAAATATAAAAATCTATATATATATACTATATATTAAGCAAAAGGGGGTTTTTAACCCCAAGTCTTGTGAGAGTTCCATTCTCTCAATCTAAATTTCCTGATTTTTTATTTAAAAAAAAAATCTTAGCATTTATTAACTTCTCTCAACCCCCAAGTCTTACCCTCATAATAACACTTTAATGCATTAAGAACAAACATAAAAAATTTTTTCTTGAAAAGTCCAAAACATATGATTATTATCAAAATATTAAACTTTAATATAATATAAAAAAGGAAAAAAAGAAGACATTTAAAAAAAAAATTTAAAAATCACAATTCACATATATAGATAATTGTAAACACAATAAAATAGGAGGGCATTCATGTCTACACGGTTTTTTTTTTATAAGATCTCATTTATTATAATAAGATAGCACTTTATTTCTCTCATCTTATAATCTATACTATATATTAAGTAAATGACGGTTTTTAACCCCCAAGACCTGTGAGAGGTTCAATATCTCAATCTGAATTTCTATATTTTTTATTTTTTATTTAAAAAAAAATCTAATCATTTATTGATTTGGTCAAAATCTCCTGATCAGCATTTATTAAATTTTTTCAATCCACATGTCTTTTCACATGTCTGCATTTATTGATTTGGTCAAAATTCCCTAATCAGCATTTAAAATCCCATCATACAAATAATTATAGATACAATCCATATATAGTTACTGCAGTACCTTTTTCAACTTCTCTTATACAATATGGTTAGTGATAAGATTGTTAAATTATTTTTATAAAAAATCTTTAAAAACATAATTTATATATTAAAACAAATCTAAAACAAATATAAAATATCTATAATTATCCCGTGCATAGCACGGGTGATAGGCTAGTCTATACTATATATTAAGCAAAAGGGAGTTTTTAACCCACAAGTTTTGTGGGAGCTCCAATATCCCAATCCTAATTTTCTAATTTTTTGATTTTAAAAAAAAAATCTCAGTATTTATTAATTTCTTCCAATCCCTATGCCTTTTGGGAGATTTGGTCAAAACTTCCTCATAATTAAACTTTAATGCATTAAAGACCAGCACAAACAAAATTCTTTGAAAATTTCGACACATCTATCTATCTATATTAAAACCCCCTTTTTGCTAATATATAGTATAGATATAGATAGATATATAGATATAGATAGATAGATAGATAGATAGATAGATAGATAGATATAGATAATACTATATATTAAGGAAAATGGGGTTTTTAACCCACAAGTCTTGTGGGAGATTCAATATCTTAATCCTAATTTTCTAATTTTTTGATTTAAAAAAAAAAACTCAGCATTTATTAATTTCTCTCAATCCCCATGCCTTTTGGGAGATTTAGTTAAAACCCCATCATAATTATTTAATCGTTTTATTTACTATTTTAATGGTTCTTCTTTACAATTATTTTTTTATTATGAAAAAAATATGATTATAATTAGATAGCATAAAAATATTTGTGATTTGTATGATTGAAGTTATCTCCTTTTTTGATGTATTTGGTCTAGCCAAAAAAAAAAAAATTATAATTTGTATTTGGTTTAGCAATTTCTTCTTTTGTGTACTATTTTAATAGTTCTTTTAATGGTTCTTTTGATTGAAATTATCTCCTTTTGTGATTTGTAAAAAAAAAAATTTATAATTTGATTTTTTAATATGATTGAAGTTAGATAAATATAAATACTCACAAAGAGAAAAATGTGATTGTAGTTAGTTTAACAGTTTTTTTTTTTTTAATGTGATTGTAGTTAGTTCAATGATTTTTTTTTTAATGAGATTGTATTGTAATTAGTTTAATGGTTCTTTTTTTTTCATTTGTTTTTTTTTATTATGAGAAAAATGTGATGTGATTATAGTTTGTTCAATGATTCTATTTTTTAATGTGATTGTATTATAGTTAGTTCAATGGTTCTTTTTTTTTTTCATTTACTTTTATTTATTATGAGAAAAATATGATGTGATTGTACTTTGTTCAATGGTTTTTTTTTAATGTGATTTAATTGTTTTATTTACTGTTTTAATGGTTCTTCTTTACAATTATTTTTTTTATTATGAAAAAAATATGATTGTAGTTAGATAGCATAAAAATATTTGTGATTTGTATGATTGAAGTTATCTCCCTTTTTGATTTGTATTTGGTTTAGATAAAAAAAAAAAAAATTATAATTTGATTTTTTAATATGATTGAAGTTAGATAAATATAAACACTCACAAAGAGAAAAATGTGATTATAATTAGTTCAACGGTTCTTTTTTTTAATGTGATTATAGTTAGTTCAATGGTTCTTTTTTTTTTTAATGTGATTGTATTGTAATTAGTTTAATGGTTCTTTTTTTTTCATTTATTTTTGTTATTATGGGAAAAATGTGATATAATTGTAGTTTGTTCAATGATTCTTTTTTTTTTAATGTGATTGTATTGTTGTTAGTTCAATGGTTCTTTTTATTTATTTATTTATTTTATTATGAGAAAAATGTGATGTGATTGTAGTTTGTTCAATAGTTTTTTTTTTAACATGATTTAATCATTTTATTTACTGCTTTAATGGTTCTTCTTTATAATTATTTTTTTATTATGAAAAAAATATGATTGTAGTTAGATAGCATAAAAATATTTGTGATTTGTATGATTGAAGTTATCTCATTTTTTTTTATTTGTATTTGGTCTAGCCAAAAAAAAATTATAATTTGATTTTTTAATATAATTGAAGTTAGATAAATATAAACACTCACAAAGAGAAAAATGTGATTGTAGTTAGTTCAACGGTTATTTTTTTTAAATGTAGATTGTTCAGAAGAATGCCTATACATTTCAGAAAGTTTAAAAAAAAAAATGTAAGTATAACATTTTTACTTTATAACATTTTATAAATACATAATATATGTATTGTTCATTAATTGTAATACTAAGCCTTTGTTTGGCAATGAATTTTTTAGTTGGCTTTTTGGCCTTTTTGACTTTTTTAGCCTGAGACTTTTTTGTTCGTTTGGTATTCTTGATTGGATTTTTGGCTTTTTAGCTTTGGAATAGTGGCTTTTTTTTTGTCTTTTTGTGATTTTTGGCTTTCTGTGATTTTTTAATTTTTTTTAATCTTTTTGTGATTATTTAGCCACATATGATAACTAAATACCACCTAACTATCATGTTGACAATGTAGGAATGCTGATGGAATGCTTACAACAATTTAGATTCTAGTTTTACCAACCAAACATTCTTTTTTTTTAACCACCAAACATGCTTTTTCGAGGTGTTGACTGCCTAAAATTACCAAACGGTGTCGAATTAGCATAAAACTTGGCACACACGACTGCCTAGACGCGAGAGACTTGCGGGAGAAGACAGGACTCGAATCGGTTTCCCGGTTTGGGAGTCAGAGTAAGATTTCACTCTAGACAAACTAGTTTTTTAAGAAACTTAGAATTCGAGGTGTTAATGTCCCAAAATCACCAAACGGCGTCGGAGTAGCATGAAACTTGGCACACACGACCGCCTAAGCACGAGAGACTTGTGGGAAAAGACGGGACTCGAATCGGGTTCCCAATTTGAGAGTTAGAGTTGGATTTCACTATAGACAAACTAGTTTTTTAAGAAACTTAGAATTCGAGGTGTTAATACCCCAAAATTACCAAACAACGTTGGATTAGTATTAAACTTGGCACACACAACTGCCTAGGCACGAGAGACTTGTGGGAGAAGACGGGACTCGAATCGGGTTCTCGGTTTGGGAGTTAGAGCCGAATTTCACTCTAGGCAAACTAGTTTCTTAAAAAACTTAGAATTCGAGGTGTTAATGCCCCAAAATTACCAAAAGGCGTTAGATTAGCACGAAACTTGGCACACATGACCACATAGGCACGAGAGACTTGTGGGAGAAGACGGGACTCGAATCGGGTTCCCAATTTGGGAGTTAGAGCCGGATTTCACTCTAGGCAAACTAGTTTCTTAAGAAACTTAGAATTCGGGGTGTTAATGCCCCAAAATCACCAAACGGCGTTGGATTAGCATGAAACTTGGCACACACAACTACCTAGGCATGAGAGACTTGTGAGAGAAGATGGGACTCGAATCGAGTTCCCGGTTTGGAAGTTAGAGCCGGATTTCACTCTAGGCAAACTAGTTTCTTAAAAAACTTAGAATTCGAGGTATTGACGCCCCAAAATCACTAAACGGTGTCGGATTAGCACGAAACTTGGCACACACAACCGCCTAGGCATGAGAGACTTGTGGGAGAAGATGGGGCTCGAATCAGGTTCTCGATTTACGAGTTAGAATCGGATTTCACTCTAGGTAAACTAGTTCCTTAAGAAACTTAGAATTCGAAGTGTTGACGCCCCAAAATCACCGAACGTTGTCGGATTAGCACGAAACTTGGCACACAAGACCGCCTTGGCACGAGAGACTTGTGGGAGAAGACAGGACTCGAATCAGGTTTTCGGTTTGGGAGTTAAAGCCAGATTTCGATTTAGGCAAACTAGTTCCTTAAAAAATTTAGAATTCAAGGTGTTGACTCCCCAAAATCACCAAACAGTGTCGGATTAGCACGGAAATTGGCACACACGACCGCCTAGGCAAGAGAGACTTATGGGAGAAGACGAGACTCGAATCGGGTTCCCGGTTTGGGAGTTTGTGCCGAATTTTGGTCTAGGCAAAATTATTTACTTAATTATCTTTGTAGTTGTATAGTAGTTAATTTTTATGTTTTTTTTTGTAATTAACATATTAACACATAATTATATTGTCATTAATTATTTTCATTTTTTATTTTCAGATATTTTCCGAGTAGGAGTTTGCTTCTTGTGGAATGTATGTTTATGAAGAATGCGACTAACTTTTGTTTTTGTTACCCACCGAGGAGGAAAACTTTTAATTTTGGTTTATGTTATTTTAAATTATGAACAACACTATGTATTTAAACATTATATATGTATGGAACATTTTGTAGTGGGCTAATTTTGTTGATATGTAGTTATGAATGTTAGAATATTTTTATTATGGAGAAATTGTTATTTCTATACAGGAATTTTTATATTATTATGCAATTATTGGTTTCTTTTTCAATTATTTTTCATTTAATACAGGTAATTTTAATATTTTTAATAATTTTATTGCAGTTTTTTTTTTTTTTTTTTTTGGCAACGACACTACACCGTCGCAAACAACATTATAACCATTGGCGACAGTGGTCATGCCATTGCAACAAAAAACAATTCGCGACAGCATTTTTTGCTATCTCAAATAAAATTTTTAGCGACGATAAAACAATGAAGTCGCAAAAGGTCTCAATTTTTTACATATTATAGACGATAGTAAAATGCCGTCGCAGAAGGCAACAATTGTTGTCGCAAAAAAAAGGCGACGGCATCACTAAAACTTTTTTGTAAGGCTCTCTGTTGTAACCCCCCTTTTGTTATCGCTAAAATTTTTTTGAGACGGCATTTTGCCGAAGTCTGGCGTCGCTATCGAGTCAACTCGGTCTCAACAAATTCTCTTACTGTGTTCCCTTTAGAAAATTTGATGGCTCCACCGCAACCACCGGACTCATTTTGGAAAGTGGGTCAGATTCTGGGGAAAAAATCGCCGGCGTCAGCTACACCCTATTCGTCAAAAACCAAATTGTCGCCGGAAAAGCTGCTTTCTCTGTCTACTACTACATGGGTCTTCGGAAAATCACCATTGAAGGCAAAAAGGTGAAGATTCCATACGAGTATTTATCATCTGGACTCGATGGTAATGAAGGAACTGTCGTCGATTTTGGGTCGACCTTCACGTACATGTCGAGCAAAGTCTTCGATCCCGTTCTGACCTAGTTCGTAATTCAAACAAAGGGGTATCCAAGGGCGTTAGAGATTGAGTCTATGAGCGGTCTCAGACTGTGCTTCAATGTCTCTGGCACACAAAAGGTGAAGCTGCCGGAAATGACGCTACACTTCAACAGCGGAGCAAAGGTGGCGCTGCCGCTGGAGAATTACTTCGTGCTGACCGGAGATACTGCGGTGTGTTTTGGCGATGGTGACAGACGGCGTGACTGGTCCGACAGGGGAAGGAGGTCCAGCGGTGATTTTGGGAAATTTTCAAATGCGGAATTTTTATGTGGAGTATGATTTGATAAATGAGAGGTTTGGGTTGAGATAACAAGAGTCTTGCAGTTGAAAGTAATTATTGGGAGTTTGGGAAAATTGGCAATCGGAAAATGTTTGGTGGTTCAAATTTCTATAGCTCGAATAGCTCGAATGTATCAAAACGATGTCATTTTAAGTATTTCGAGCCATTTGAAACATGATTTTTCATGACACCTAGCATTGTTGTTGACAATAACATATTTATCAATTTCAACCCTTTATTTTTATTATGAATAAATTTTGAAGATCGTTAATTGGTATGAAGATTGTGATGTGTGTAATCTAGGAGAGTTCTACGACAATGCTAACGGGGAAATGACTACATTTGTTTATTATGTTTTAATTATCATGGAAAGATTATGATATACACTTTCAGACGATATATGTGTCATATAATTAAAAAATAAAATGATATAGTTTATATTTTTTGAGTTATAACTAAAAAAATAATCATAACAAAATATCACATGAGACATGATTAACAATCTCATGAGTTATAAATAAAATATTATCAGAATTAAAGAAACAACGTGACATAATTAAGAATGTATATGACACATAGGAATGTATATAGTAGAATTTTTCGTCATGTATTACAATCATGTTGGAGAATTCTATTATATACACTCACATACCATATGCATCTTTAGTTTTGCGATTTTCTTATTTAGTTATGACATTATTTTGAAATATTCGATTATAATTTTTCTGTATTTGATTATCATTTTTTTATAGTTATGATTCAGCAAGTAAAAAATTATATCATTTTTTATACAATTATAAGTACATATAGTACACACCCTTTGAGAAGTTTAGGCCACAGCCTTTCCCTAATGGTGTTAACCTATACATTTAAGGGCTTAGGCCTTGTTTGGGAACAAATTCTTTTAGTAATTTTTTGGCTTTTTAGTTAAAATATGATGCAAAAAAAAATTAATTTGTTTGAAATGACTTTTTGATTTTTTACGAAAAGATATGCAAAAAGTAGAGAGAAAATAGAATCTTTGATTCTTTGGTATAAGTTGTTGGCTTTTTAATTTTTTTAGTATTTTTTAACTTTTAGACAAAAAAATTATATTGCCAAACGAGGCCTTATGACTATTTAGATCTCCCAAATAAGTCACATTTTTCTTTTAAAATTTTTAGTGTTTTTTTTTAATTATATCCTTTTTTAAAAGAAAATTCTGATCTATTTTATGTAGACAAATCTACAAAAGTACAATTTTTTTAAACAATTCAAAAAAATAAGTCAACAAAATTTACTATTTTTTTTGTTTATTTTTATCTTTTCTATTTTTTTTTTAAAAAAAAAATTAAGATTTTTGTTCATCTAATTGAATAAAATCTAAAAAATTTAAACTTATTAAAAATTTGAAGAATAAAATTCACACAAAAATAAGGTAACAAAAAAGTCACTATTAAAGCAAACCACAAACACCACTGGTTATATGTTAAGTAAGTTGGACGATATGAAAGCAATTGATCGTAAGGGTCTTGTGAACAGAATTACTAATAAGATCAAGTCTTGGACTAACAAAACTGTCCTATGCTGGGAGGGCTCAATTGATTAGCACTGTTCTCTTCTCTATACAAGTCTATTGGTCCTCTCTGTTCATCCTCCCCAAAAAAGTTATTAAGGAGGTGGAAGCTTTGTGTAGGTCTTTCCTTTGGTCTCCCTTGGAGCTTAAAAAGTTTGGGGCCAAGGTTGCTTGGGATAGAATTTGTGCTCCCAAAAATGAAGGGGGTTTAGGTTTTAAGTCTTTGGAGATTTGGAATAGAGCTGCTGTGTCCAAGCACATTTGGTTCATGGTGGCAGGTGGGGAACAATTTATGTGGTGTCAATGGGTGAAGTCTTGTTTGTTAAAAGGTAAAAGTTTTTAGGCTGTCACTGTGCCTAGTAATCCATCTTGGGTGTGGAGAAAGCTTTTATCTTTGAGGGAAGCTCTGTATCCTTTAATTAGGTACAAAATTGGCAATAGGGAAGATACCTTTCTTTGGTATGATAACTGACACCCTTTTGGTTCTTTGTGGTCTAAGTATGGCAATCAATGTTCTGAAAAGCGGTTGCGGTCGCCGTAACGGTGACGGTGATGCGGTTGCGGTTGTAGGGTGTAAAGGACGTAGTGTAACGGTTGCGGTAACTGGAACTATGAATTTTTTGATTTTTCGCACAATTTGAAAAAACTTACTGATACGCATATTTTTTTTCCATGATCTTATTTATTGAGTTAAAAATAAATATTGATCAATTTTTATAAATTTTTAAGTATGATCCAATATATTTAATATTTTTAAATCACTATAAATTGAGTTTTTTACATTTTATTTTAATAATTAATGATTTTATATTATACAAAAAATCAATCACTAACTATTATATATAAGATAAACAATGACAAAAGTACGAGAATAAATAAGAGCCTAAATATATATATATATATACATACATATTTTAATCAAGTCAAATGGATAATAACCACACTTATTATTATTATTATTGTTTTCGAACAATATATAGATAGACACACACAAATAAAATGGTTTAGTGATAGCAGCTGAATAGAATAGCATAAGTTTTACAGCTTCAACAAATCAATAACATGTTTTTCATCTTCCCTCTTCTCTCTCTATCTCTTGCTTTTCCATTTTCTCTCTTTATCTTCCCTCTTCTCTCTATCCCTCTTCCTCCATTTTCAGTTTTTTTTTTTTTTTTTTGTGTTTTTTCGAAAGAAACTGTTTCGAACTGTTACGTAACGGTGCGTAACAGGTCGTTACGGCACCGTTACGACCGCTACGGCAGTCGTTACGGCCGACACACCTGTGAATCTCAATCACACTGCAAAAGCGGCCGTAACGGGTGGCGGTAACCGCCCAAACCGTTACGTAACGGCATTACGTAACGGTTGCGGTCGCTTTTTAAAACCTTGATGGCAATAGATTGATGCATAGTACTGCTTTAAATGCTCAATCTAAGGTTACCTCTGTGCTGGGGGTTAATGGGTGGACCTGGCCAAATGCCTCTTCTTGGGAGGTTAGGGAGATTACTGCCCATATACCTCCTGATATTGTGCTCACTTCTGGTTGTCGTGATAAACCTACTTGGGTAATTTTAGTATTGGCTCTATCTGGAATTCTTGGAGAATGAAATGGCCTAAAGTTAGTTGGGCCAACCTAGTGTGGAGCCCCTACTCTATTCCTAGGGTGGGGTTCATTGTCTGGATGGCTATCCTGGGTAGGTTAAATACTGGAGCTAGGCTTTCCATCTTTGGTATCAACCCCAACTCTGTTTGCCCTCTTTGTGGGTTCATTGGGGAGGATCATGACCATTTGTTCTTCAAGTGTGCTTTCCCATCCACTGTTTGGGCTGCTATGCTTTCCAAATGTAACTTGTAGTGGTATAGTACTAACTGGCTGGGCCTTGTGGAGGTGGTAGCCAATGATTGTAGGTGTAAATCCCTTGCCACTATTATCAAAAGGCTTGCTTTCAGTTGTACTGGGTACCATGTTTGGTTGGCGAGAAATAACAGAATTTTCAGTAATGAAAGGATTCCTGAAGAGGTTCTTTTGAAAAATATTATATGTATGGTTAGATATAGAGCTCTTGCTCTTAGCAACATTAAGAGGTCCCCAACAGATATTTGGTTCTTACAAGAATGGAGGTTGCCTCCAACCATCCTTAAAACTGAGAGGAATGGCACCATGAGTGGGTTGAGTGACTGTGAGCTCAATACTGTGGGTTGAGTTTGGCCAGGCTCTATAGTGAGGTTTTCTGTTGTTTCCTGATGATTCTTTCATTTTGCAAGTGTGTGGTGTGGCAGATTCTCAATGAGGGATGTGAGTTCTCTATATGTGGGTTGAGTGATGGTAGCCAGAAATTGAGAGCTAATTTCTACTCTTTGTTGTTTTGCAGGATGGGTTTTATGCTAGTCTGGGGGTTATTAGGAAATCTGTTGTTGAGGGTTGAGTGGAGTGAGCCATATATTGTTGTTTTAAATCCTTTCTTACTCTCTCACATGTTGCGGTGGTTTCCCACTGCCCTAACACTGATTTTTGTTATTGAGTTGTGTGAATATTGTGGGTTGAGTGCGTTAGCTTCCCTATATTATTGTGAGATTTGTTTTTTACAGTGTTATGTGAGTTGTTTGAATCTCATATTACTTGGGTATTGCTGTTATTCTCAGGTTCTACTAATATTTGTTGGGATGATCAACTGGATGGCTGTTAGGGAAAATCGATGTGATTCCCCACAAGTAAATCAATCAATGGGAATAAAAACTAATGCGGAAAAATTAAATCAAAGGCAACACAAGAATTTTTACGTGGTTCCCTCAATGTGAGGTACGTCCACGGGATCGAAATCCGATTCCACTATCAACCAAATAATTCCAAACGATTACAAACGAGACACTAATGGTCTCACAAAACACCCTTAGGTGAATTCCAAATAATCACAAATAAACAAAGAGGAAAGACCTCACCAAATAGAAGAACCAAAATCTTCTGAACCAAAGTTGAAGAAGATCCAAAATAATAACCCAAACCAGCTTTACCAAAGCTCCCAAACAAAGATGCACCAACTTGAATCTACACCCAAGAATGAAAGGAACCAAGTACATCAATGTTGCTGTAGCTTCATTCAACTTCGGGAAAAACCAAATTAATGATCACGATTTGCTGCCTTCGGAAAACTAAATAAGGAGGCAGCCATCTGTCCTTTTTTTCTCTTGGGAAAAATAATACGCCAACAAAATTGTGAATCTAGGGTTTTGTAATCAAACCCTAATTATATCCAAATTGAATTGGGTCTCCTCAAATATAATATATAAAAATATATTATACTAAACCAAGTCAAATTAAAACTCTTTTAATAAATCAATTGGGTCCCACACTCCAATAAGGAGGTATACCCAACAATGGATACAACTCCTTTGCTGTCCAGAATGAGGCGTCGAGGTTTGATGGGGAGTCTCAAACTAGGCTGCACTGCTGCGCCAGTCACTGGGACTCTGTCCGATGGAGAATTGTTTGCTTTATTTCTTTAACATTGTACTACTGTGGCTGCTGGTAGCACCCAAGATGTGATGAATTCCTTGTTTCTGATTTACTTTATTATTTTGTACTTAATGCTTGCTGGATGCTTACTTTGTATTTACTTTCATGCCTATACCTGCGGGCTGTGCAAGGTCTTTTATGCTGTATCGTTCAATACCCGTTTGGATGTGTTCATATGTCCCATATGTTTTTTATAGGATGCATGAACATATTTGTATCTCGGGTATTTCTTTTTTTGGGTAGTCCGTGACTTTTGTGTGGAGTTCTTTAGGCTTTGATTTTGTTTGATAGTTTCGGTTTTATTTTAGTTTCCTTGGCAAGTTGTTTTAGGTTGGTTTTTTTATTTGGAGGTTAGGGCCTGGGGCATGCCCTTGTATATTTGTAATTTCTCTGTTTTATTTTATGAGTTATTCACCCCAAAAAACAAGTTGGACAATATTAGATATTTTTTATTATACTATTTTCATGTGTACAATTCTGTTAAATTTTTTACTATGTTTTCAAATACAATAGTTAGGAGACAATTTTTTCTATTTTTTTTAATTGGACTTTTTTCTTTCAGTAACACTAGCTACTAAAAGTTTCATTAAAAAAGAAAAGAAAAAAAAGGGGTTAATTACAAATGCACAGTTTGCTTAAAACACGAATTGTCTCATGTGGTTTAGAAAATTACAAATATCTCTCTGTCAGAATTTTTTATTTAACAGAATTAATTGAAAAAGTAAAAATTTTAACTGTTCACTTATACAATAATAGCATTATCTGAATTATTAATTGAAATAAAATTTTAACATTATTAAAAACTGTTAATTAACTTGATAATTTATTAATAAAATGACCTATTTGTTAAGAAATTAGAAACCTTAGGGGGCATAATATAATTTCTAAAGCCACATGGAGTATTTTGTAATTTAAATAAATCTCAGGAAATGTGTTTATAATTTACTCTAAAAAAAATGTGTGGATCTAATTATTTACTTTTGGGGAACTCACCGAGAGGTATAAAATTCAAAATCTATTTAATTTCAAAATAAAATAATTGTACTAATTAGTTTTATATATTTTTAATTATTTAAAAAAAAAAAATTAAAGACGTTGCATCCTACTATCGCTGTACATCTGTCAGACAATCATTAGAGACTCACCGGAATATTCAATATCATTGGAAAGTTGCTAGAGAATCGCAGATAGGAATGGCCACAAGTCAAGTTTGAGACGAGTTTATAAAATCTGCCCTCGCCTCATATCCTATCGGAGGCAGGGCAAATTGGGGGTGATGGGTGCAGGGTGGAAAGCAAGTTAATTTTATAAATTGAAAAATAATAATATCAGTAAAAATTATAGATAATATGGTATATTATTGATAATAATTTATATTTAATGACAATGATCATATATAAATTAAAAAACAAATGAATAAAAATTAATATTAAGTAAAATATTTTAGTATTTTAACTTTATTATAATAAAAAAAAATTATACATATATATATTTATGTATATATACATTACATACATATAAATATATTTAATAAATATAATCGGGAAGGGGTTCGAGTGGAACGGGACGGGGGAAACTAAACCCTTCCCCACTCCATTTCTTAGTGGAATTTTTTTTTTTTTAAATCCCTGATACGAAGAATTTGTAAGATGAAGAATATACAATATTTTCATTGTAGTTGGGGTTTCTCAACATTTTCACAGAGAAAATTTGACTCAGAGAAATTTTGGCTTAACTCTTAGAAATTTCAGTCTCAATACAGAGAAATTTCAATTTTCACAGAAAAATATTTCTCGGGTATGATCCTAGGGAAATTTCATCAAGGAACTTTAACTAATAAAAAAAAATATCTTCGACCTCTCTTATTACACAAAGTTGGAGAGAGATATTTCACAAATTTTTCCCTTCTTAATCGGGCCGGGGAAAATGACCATCCATAATTGTTGGAAATTCGTCGGAGTGTTATAAATGTCATTGGAAGTCACCAGAATGTCCAAAACGTTTGCTGGACGTTAAGAATATCGCCAGAAACTTACTAGAATGTCTAGAATATTATCTAAAAAAAGAATAAATGGAAAAATTAGAGCAAAAAAATAACAAAATGTGTTAAATATTGATAAATTGAAAAGGAAAAAAAAAGAAAGAAGCAACAACAACAATAACAATGAAAAAAAAAACGTAAGTTATTTTTTAATTTTTATAGCGTTTAAACAAATAATTTTCTATATTGATCAAACTAAAAGTAAGTTTTGAAACTGTAAAATTGTTACAGTTTATTAAGCATTTCTTCTTATTAACCACACTGAAAACATGTTATGAAACTGTAAAAATTTTACAATTTTAAAGCATGATTCATTTCAGTACCAAAAAAATAAAAATAAATTGGAATTTGAAAATTTTAGTTTAGTTTCTATCGTTTGTAACTAAAACTAGAAAAAAATTTGTTTAGAAATTGAAAATTTTCTCTATTAAAACAGAAAAAAAGAAGAAGTGTGTAAGATAGAAAAAGTAGAAAAACTAAGATATTAAAGAACAAACAAATATAACGAGAGGATCTAATGTAAATTTGAGAAGATCTATATCATATTTAAATAGATTTACTCATCTTTTTCGTCGGAAACTCATCTCCTTCGTTGTTAGTGAAAGCGAAATAAGGAGTCGGTAGTTACTGGTGAACCTTAATCAATAGTGGTCGCCAATAATTTTATATCAGAAAGAGAAAGAGAAGAAGAAATGCGTGATCACCAATCTTCAAATATCAAAAAGAGAGATAAAGAGAAGATAAAAAGCGCACAAAACTTTTAGATCTACCCAAATAATTTTAGAATTAGATAATGTTAGGAAAAATATATGATTCCCCACAAGTAAATCAATCAATGAGAATAAAAACTAATGCGGAAAAATTAAATCAAAAGCAACACAAGAATTTTACGTGGTTCCCTCAATGTGAGGTACGTCCACGGGATCGAAATCCGATTCCACTATCAACCAAAAAAGTTTTCAAACGATTACAAACGAGACACGAATGGTCTCACAAAACCACCCTTAAGTGAACTCCAAATAATCACAAATAAACAAGAGGAAAGATTTCACTAAATAGATGAACAAAAGTCTTCAAAACCAGAGTTGAAGAAGACTCAAAATAATAACCCAAATCAAACAAAAAAACCTTAGAATTTTCCTTTACACTACCGAATTGACTGCTGCTCCACAAAGTAATTCCAAAGCCACAAACTGATTGATTAAATATAGTATAGCAACCGCAGCACTACTCCATCGAATTGAATTGCCAAAATTATTCTCTCACCAAAAAATTACACCCGAAGCACTATCTCATAAATCAATTTGCTGCCGCTACACAGAACACACAAACAATATATATATACATATATTTATATATACTGTTAAATCTTGGACTTGTTTTATCAAAATCCTAGTTGTTACCAAATTGAATTAGGTCTCCACAAATTAGATATAATATATAAAAAAATATACTATAACTAATACCAAACCAAATTAAACTCTTTTAATAAACCAATTGGGTTCAAACTCCAATAAGGAGATATACCCCAACAATTTTCCCCCTATCGACTTAGGTGGAGACATTAACCATACCCGCCAAAATTCGACACTTCAAATGTTTGTCCCTTGACAAAGTCTTTGTCAACATATCCGAAATATTATCATTTGTGTGAACCTTTTCGAGTTGCAACAACTTCGAATCTAACACATCACGAATCCAATGGTATCTCACATCAATGTGTTTCGATCTTGAATGAAAAGTAGAATTTTTACTCAAGTGAATAGCACTTTGACTATCACAATAAAGCACATACTTTTCTTGCTTCAAACCCAACTCTTGCAAAAATTTCTTCAACCATAACTCTTCTTTGCAAGCTTCCGTAATAGCAATAAATTCAGCTTTGGTAGTTGAGAGAGCAACACATTTTTGTAATTTAGATTGTCATGCCACAGCTCCCCCCGCAAATTTCATCACATACCCCGAAGTAGATTTTCTAGAATCAACATCACCGGCCATGTCAGAATCTGTGAACCCATCAAGCATCGGCTTACCATCCCCAAAATACAAACACACCTTCGAAGTCTCTCAAAGATACCTTAGAATCCATTTTACCGCTGCCCATTGTTCTTTACTCGGATTAGAGAGAAACCGACTCACCACACCAACGGCGTGAGTAATATCTGGCCTTGTACAAACCATGGCGTACATCAAAGAACCAACTGTTGAAGCATAAGGAATTTTCAACATCTCTTATTTGTCTTTCTCACTTGTAGGACATTGATTCGAACTAAGGTTGAAGTGACCTGCAAGTGGACAACCAACCGACTTTGCTTTATCCATGTTAAATCTCTCAAGAATTTTCTCAATGTAGTTTTCTTGAGAGAACCAAATCAGTTCCTTTTTGCGATCACGAACAATTTTCATACTAAGTATTTGCTTTGCCGGTCCCAAAGCTTTCATTGCAAAAGACTTGCTCAACTCCAATTTCAACCTGTTTATCATGGTAGAATCTTGACCCACAATTAACATGTCATCAACATAAAGTAAAAGAATAATAAATTTATCATCCGGGAAATTTTTCACAAACACACAATGGTCCGAAGTGATTTTAGAAAAACCATTATTCATTATAAAAGAGTCAAATTTTTTGTACCATTACCGCAGGGCTTGCTTGAGGCCATACAAACTTTTCTTCAATTTGCAAACAAATTTCTCTTTTCCTTTTTCCACAAAACCTTCCGGTTGTTCCATGTAAATTTCTTCTTCAAGGTCACCATGAAGAAATGCGGTCTTCATACGAAGTTGCTCAACTTCAAGGTTCATACTTGCAGCTATGCCAAGTACAACCCGAAAGAAGACATCTTCACAACCGGCGAGAAAATCTCATCAAAGCTAATACTTTTCTTTTGCTCAAAGTCTTTCACAACAAGACGTGCTTTGTACCTCAGATTCTTACTATCATTTTTCAATTTGAAAACCCACTTATTTTTTAGAATTTTCTTCCTCTTAGGCAACTTCACTAAATCATAAGTGTGATTTTCAAGTAAGGAATTCATTTCCTCTTCCATGACCTTTTTCCAATTCTCTTTCTTTCTGTGCTCAATTGCTTCTTGGTAGCTCTCGGGCTCCCCTTGATTGGAAATCAATAAAAATTCATTGGGAGGATACTTTGTTGAAGGTTGTCGGTCCCTTGTAGATTTCCTCAACTCAAGTTGTGGTGGTGGTTCTTGAGTTGGATGCTCTCCCTCAATTTCTGGCTCTCATTAGGATTAGCATCATCCTCTACATCTTCAATGGGTGGCTGCACATCTCCCCCATTTTCATCATCAACAGAAGATAAAGGAGATTAATCTATCTCAATGAGATCATTAGTTTTTGGCTCTGGTTGATCACCTTTGCCAATGTCTCCAATTGTTTGGTCTTCAAGAAACACAGCATCATGGTTTCGAATGACTTTCTTATCGACCGGATCCCACAATCTATACCCGAATTCATCACCCCCATAGCCAAGAAAAATACATTGTCTTGAATTACTATCAAGCTTAGACCTCTCATCCTTTGGAATGTAAACAAAAGCTCGGCAACTAAACACTCTCAAGTGCTCATAAGACACATTTTTACCAGTACAAACTCTTTCAGGAACATCACCATTTAAACGATAGGAATGAGACAAATTGATCACGTTAACCGCTGTCTTCATTGCCTCACCCCAAAAGGATCTTTGGCAATTTAGCTTGTGAAAGCAAACACATTGTTCTTTCCACAATGGTGCAGTTCATCCTCTCGGCAATGCTATTTTGTTGATGAGTCTTCTTAACTGTCTTTTGGTGCTGAATACCTTCGTTGCGACAATACTCATCAAATGGCCCAATATATTCATCACCATTGTCTGATTGGATACACTTCAATTTCTGCTCTGTTTCTCTTTCAACCATGGCCTGAAAATGCTTAAATACTTCTAGAACTTGATCTTTAGTTTTTAGTATAAAAACCTAAACTTTCCTTGAAAAATCATCAATGAAAGTAACAAAATAAAGTGCACTACTATGTGTTCTAACTTTCAAAGGGCCACAAACATCCGAATGAATCAACTCCAAAACATTTTCTTTTCTAGAGTCAACATTTTTATGAAAAGAAACTCTATGTTGTTTACCCGCCAAACAATGAACACAAGTTTTGAGATGTGTACTTTTCAAACCAAGTAGAAGCTCTTTCTTGAACAAAACTTGTAGCCCCTTTTCTCCTCATGTGCCCAAGTCGCTTGTGCCACAATTCAGTAGAAGTATCATCTTCAAGTGCATTGACAACGCCTTTACAAATTTTTCCTTGCATTGCATAAAGTGTATGAGTCTTCTTGCACTTAGCCACCACCAAAGAACCCTTTGTGAGCTTTCATATTCTATCACCAAATTTGTTGTTGAAGCCTTCATCATCTAGCTTCCCTGTAGAGATCAAATTGAGGCGAATGTCGGGAACATGCCTCACATCTTTAAGAAACAACTTGCAATCCAAATTTGTTTCCAAGCAAACATCACCCATGCCAATAATCTTGGACAAACCTTCATTACTCATTTGGACAAAACCATAATCTCCTTTGGTGTAGG
This sequence comes from Camellia sinensis, assembly GCF_004153795.1. Lineage (NCBI taxonomy): Eukaryota > Viridiplantae > Streptophyta > Magnoliopsida > Ericales > Theaceae > Camellia > Camellia sinensis. The sequence continues at coordinate 232,555 of NW_021030459.1, forward strand.
TAGTGAAGAAATCAACTCGAGAAGTCACATGGAAAGAAGCATCAGAATCAATCACCTAATTGCTCTCTTGGCCCACAAAATTGATACAATCATCTTCACAAACAACCATGAGATCACCATTGGTAGTAACCGCCGTTATGTCTTCTTACTTCTTATCCACACTTTTGTCAAGCCTTTTCTCCTTGTTCTTGAGCTTTCGGCATTCTCGTTTCATGTGCCCTTTCTCATGGCAATAATAGCACTCAATGTCTTTCTTTGAAAAAGAACCATCTCTTGATTTGTCACGGCTTTGATCATAACCATGAGAAGTCTTACTCCTCCCTCTTGTTTTGTTCGGCCTCTCACAACGAATGCTTCTGAATGAGAGGAACCCACTGATTTTCTACTAGTTTCTTCATTTCAATAAGTTACTAGTGACTTGGCCCATTGTGACAACTCCATCGGGCGCCGAATTACTAACTGTCACAACCAAAGTCTCCCAATTTTCGGACAAAGAACTAAGTAGCATCAAAGCCTGCCACTCATCATAAAAAACAATTTTCATAGAAGCAAGTTGGTTAACAATACTCTTTATTTCATTCAGATATTCCGGAATAGGGCTACCCTCTTTATATTTTAAATTAACCAACTTACGAAACAGAAAAGCTTTATTGGTGACTAATTTCCTATCATAAGGCCTTCTAATTTTTTTTCATAAATCATGTGCTGAAATTTCCGTAGTAATATGATGAAACACATTGTCATCAATCCATTGACAGATAACACCAACGGCTTTTCGATTGACCATCTTTCATTCATCATCTTTCATATCATCAGGTTTGCCACTATCATCCTCAATAGGCCCATACAAATCTTTACAAAATAATAGGTCCTCCATTTTAGTTTTCCAAGTTACCCAATTACTTCCATTGAAGCTAGACATACGACCCACATTCCTCTCCATTGATTTACACAAATAAATAAATCCAAATAAACCGTAAGCTCTGATACCAGTTGTTAGGAAAAATATATGATTCCCCACAAGTAAATCAATCAATGGGAATAAAAACTAATGCGAAAAAATTAAACCAAAAGCAACACAGGAATTTTACGTGGTTCCCTCAATGTGAGGTACGTCCACGGGATCGAAATTCGATTTCATTATCAACCAAATAAGTTTCCAAACGATTACAAACGAGACACGAATGGTCTCACAAAACCACCCTTAAGTGAATTCCAAATAATCACAAATAAACAAGAGGAAAGATCTCACAAAATAGATGAACAAAAGTCTTCGAAACCAGAAGTGAAGAAGACCCAAAATAATAACCCAAATCAAACAAAAAAACCTTAGAATTTTCCTTTACACCACCAAATTGACTGCTGTTCTACAAAGTAATTCCAAAGCCACGAATTGATTGATTAAGGGGTTATTTGGGGTGTCTTAAATAAATACATTTTTTGAATTTTTGGATTAAAAATTTGAGGAAAAAAATATGTTTATTTGGGATAATTTTTTGACTTTTTATGAAAAAAAGTGTATTAAAAAATTATATAAATTAGTGTATAGGAGAAGATTGTAAGGAAATAGGCGGTATGGTGAGGAAATAGGCGGACAGCGTGCGCAGAGTGTACCTGGGATATGATTCCCTGCTTTTTGGGTTTTGAATTTGAGGTGTTGTTCGGCCCGTGGAGGCCCACCACGGGTCCCATTTTGCTAATCAAAACCGTTCAATATGTAAAACTCGTCGAGTACTATATGCCTGTAAAAAATCACGTGATCGGATATCGATAACTATCTGATCAAATTAGTTTTTTTCAACCATTAACTATAACACCATCCATTTTATAAATTTTAACTGATTTGATCATATATTAACCGATATCCGATCAACGTGATTTTTTACAAGCATATAGTACTCGACGAGTTCTACACATTGAACAGTTTAGAATGTTAAAACGGGACCCGTGATGGCTCCTACGGGCCAAACATCACCGTGTTATTTGTGCGCCTAAAACCGTGCAATTTTTCCCAAAAGTCACCTCCACTGTTGGACGGCAGAGCTGTCTGAAAATGTAATTATTGTTAAATTAATTTTTTAATATATATTTTTTGATAAATAGTGATAACTTTTTAACTTTTGGAGTAACTTTTTTATTTTTTATCTTTTTAAAGACATGCCAAACTTGACTTAAATATAATATAGCAACCGCAGCACTACTCCACCGAATTGAATTGCCAAAATTATTCTCTCACTGAAAAATTACGCCCGAAGCACTATCTCAGAAATCAATTTGCTGCTGCTACATCACAGAACACACAAAACAATATATATATATATATATATATATTGTTAAATCTTGAATTTGTTTGATCAAAATCCTAGTTGTTACCAAATTGAATTAGGTTTTCACAAATTAGATATAATATATAAAAAATATATTATAATTAATACCAAACCAAAGTAAACTCTTTTAATAAACCAATTGGATTCAAACTCCAATAAGAAGATATACCCCAACAAATAAAACTATGGAGAAATTTGGGAACATACTAAAAAAGCTAACTTTTTAATTTTTTAGCTTTTTTTACACAAAAAAAAATTACAAAAAGCCTCTAAAAAACTAGTTTTTTTTAATAAAAAAAATCAAAAAATTAACTTTTTATCAACTTCTCAAATCACCTCTATATCTCTTTCAAAGAGGATATACGAGTAATTTGCCGTTACTTTTTGTCAATTTTTAAACTTTGTAATATGAGTATGGCGGTATAGTTGAGCCAAATATCCGACAAGTAGGTACATTGGGCATCATCACATTCTTGTCTTTTAACCCCACATCCAAATGCATTTTCTTTCCCACGAGACTTCTTTCTCATTCTCAAATTGTTGAGCACTCATTGTTGGAAAACAGTTAGGGCTAGCATCCTTCCAAGCCCGGTCTATTTTGAATTTTATTTTGATATTTTAAATAATTTATTTTATATAGTTTTATTTATTTATTTATATAAATCACTAAAAAAAATAATTCAATAATTGTAACATATTCATTTATTGCATTTATCTCAAAAAAAGAAAAAGAAAAAGAAAAAGAAAAAAGGACAACAAATTATTTTTGCAAATGGATCATTTATTTTTTTAAAGACAAACACGATAAACTGAACAAACTATGATGGTCAGATCGAATTAATTTTTTTGTTGGTGACTTAAATAAAAGACCTTACAAAATAAACAATTCAAATTATCAAAATGGAATATACGTGATGAAACTCATGGATCCAAACAACATCCTCCAGTTTAGACGGAAGATAATCTAAATCCAGAAAGTTATAGCCAAATAGGCATACGAGTTTTCAAAAAGGATATTTTGCACAAAAAAAACATCTAACAAATTATTGTGCGGTCAAAATTTGATTTACATAATATGAATCCCACATGTAAATAAATAATTTCTTGATATATTTATGAGGATGAGTAGGGATGGTTACGTGTAAGGTTTAGGAGAAATTTGTTGTAATTCACCTCCGCCCGTTTCACACCAGGTGCAGGGAAAATCGGGGGTGATAGCAACATTAATATTAAATATAATATTTTAGTAGAACGGAGTGAGGGAAAATGCATATAAATATATTAAGTATAAGAATATTAAATTATATAATATTATATATATATATATATATTTAATAAATATAATCATGACGAGATCCGATAGAACGAGACTATAGAAGCAAAATCCGTCTCCACCCCAATTCCTCAATAGAGCGGGAAAAACTGTGCGAGACGGCCGAAAATGCCATCCATGAGGATGAATTTTGTGTATACCTAGCATTGTTGACAGTTTCAAGGCATTGCCGCTCATGGTAGGAGAAATTATTTTCTTGGTCTGGAGTATTAGTATTTCACTCTACTAACACTTGTCTTACTATTTTAGCAAAAACTTCAAATAACAAAATATAATTTACTTGTGGCAGTTACTAGTTGGTATACCATTTTTGCCATTAATGAGGAGAATACTGGTGGTGTGAGAGAAAGAAACAATCAGTACTATGAAAAAATAACAATATTACAAATTTAAAAAATACCCAAAAGAAATATCATTTTAGGGGGAGAACGCACATTTCATTAATTTTAAACTTATATCATACACCTCATTTTGAAATAAAATTCAAAACACATATTCAAGATATATAGCATTTCTATCGAAAAATAAAATAAAAAAAATACAAGTTTGCTTTCATATAATCTCCAAAATATTTCATTTATTCCTTTAAATTTTATTTTAATCAATTCATTCTTAAAATTTTAGTAAAAATACTAAGTGTACAAAATTAATAGTACCATATACAATTAACATTACGATTAACATTCATCTTGCATGTGATGTAGGCAACACTTGAAAATTGAAATAATATCTCAACCACACAATATATTTTGAATAATACCTGGTAGTTCGAAAATTATTGGCACGAATCGGCTCGAAACCCAAAACGACGTCGTTTTGGATTTCTCTTTTTTGCTTTTGAATACAGAGAAGGGAAGGAGAAGAGAGAAGAGGAGAGCGAGGAGGAAGAGAAGAAGACGATGATGGCGGTGATCGTTGCCAATCGATCGCCGGTGGGTATCGTCGCCGATCGCCACTTTCTCTGTTTTCTTAATTTTTTTTTTTTTAGTGGATCTGGATCTGGATGTGTTGATGATGATGTTGATGAAGGTGGTGTTGTTGATGATGATGATGCGTTGATGAAGATGTTGATTTTTTTTTTTTTTTTTTGTGTTGGGTGATTTGGGTTTGATTTTTGTGTGATGATGATGATCTGTATCACTCTCTCTATTTGATTTGAGTTTGATTTTTTGTTTGATTTTTGATTGATCTCTCTCTCCGCGTCCCTCTTCTCTTCTTTCTTCTTTTTTCTTCTTCTTCTTCTTCTGTGAATAACGAAGGAAAGAGGGAAACTATGAGTAACGAAGGAAAGAGGGGGAAAAAAAAAAAAAACTCCAAAACGACGTCGTTTTGAAATTTCGAGTCATTCGAGCCTTCAGAGATTCAAGCTACAAAACGGGACTAATATGTTTTATAATTTCTCGCTCTAATTTGGTGTACTTGACATTACCAAAATTTTAATTTGAGTCAAATAAGGACAATTATATTCAACTGTCTACATCATTAACAAAATAATAATAAAATTCAATAATGCTCCATAAAAAATGAGTTATATCATATTAGTACCCAATATTTAAATTTAATTAATTTCAACACAAAGACAATATTTCCCCTTCTTGAGTACCCAAGTAACCACAACAAAATGACCATTTAAAATTAAGGGTAAATTACAAATGCACCCCTTAAGGTTTCTTTAAAGTACAGATTGCCCCCTGTAATTTAAAAAATTACAAATACCTCATTGTTAGCATTTTTTATTTAACAAAATTAATTAAAAAAAAGAAATTCATAATTACTCCTCTATACAATAATAAAATTACTTAAATTATTAATTGAAACATATTTCTAACATTATGAAAAAAACTATTAATTGACTTGATAATTTATTAATAAAATAGGCGATTTGTTATGAAATTAAAAATCTCAAGCGGTAGAATGTAATTTTCAAAATCACAAGGGGCGATTCGTATTTGAATTAAACCTCAGGCGGTGTATTTGTAATTTACCCTAAAATTAAAAAAATCCAAGTGACACCACCAAACAAAAAATATTTTCATAAAAAATTCTCAAAACAGCCACTTCTTGGATAACACCCCCCCCTCCAAAAAAAAAAAAAAAAAAAAAAAAAAAAAAAAAAAAAATTTCACAACAAAACATTCCCCAACAAAACTCAAAAAACCGTTATCCTGTGATAAATCATAATCAACCAAAGAACAACTGTTTGATTGTAAGCAAAGACTAACTTGTCTAAATTACCTAGAAGAGTACCTTTCAGTGGTAGAGGTCCTTGTGTCCCTCAAGTTCCAAGGGTTTGGAATGTATTAGGCTCTTCCATGGGCCTGCATTGATGGGCTGGCCATTAGAGATGGATTCCACTGCCACACTGGTATGTACAGGCCTCTTCCATGGGCCTGCATTGACGGGTTGGCTACCGGAGATTGATTCGGCTGCCACATGTTAGCTTTTGATAAAACTCTCTTTAGAATGAACTATATTTTGTATTGAATCTTTATCACTTATTGATTCATATATATTATCCATAGACTTACATCCTTTTATATAGAGAAGGTTATATATAAGTTCAATGAATAAGATCCATGAACCTAAACAACCTTGTAATTAATTAGGTACATGAATATAATCTAGACAATGTACTTAATAAATATAAATACATGAATATAAAAATACATGAATACAAAGAATGTATAAACTCAATGTATCAAATGCATGCAATGTATCCAATGTATCTAATGTAAATATGGCATTAATTTTAACACTCCCCTTTAATACCATATTGTGTGACACCCAACATTTCTCTAAAAAATTCAAATTTGTCCCTTGGTAGAGCTTTGGTGAAGATGTCCGCAACTTGATTTTCAGTCTTGTAATACTTGATTTGAATCTCATCATCTTCCACAGCTTCTCTAATAAAATGATGTTTGATAGCAATGTGTTTGGTACGAGAATGGTAGACAGGATTCTTTGCCATAGCAATAGCAGACTTATTATCACACATAATTGGAGTAGCTTCACCTTGCTTCTCACCAAAATCATCCAAAATTCTTCTTAGCCAAATTGCTTGTGTAGTTGCTAATGATGCTGAAATATATTCGGCTGCAGTAGATGATTGTGCCACAGTTTGTTGTTTCTTGGATGACCATGAAATTACACCCGATCCAAGAGAAAATGCATACCCAGAAGTGCTTCTCATATCATCAACACATCCGGCCCAATCACTATCACAAAATCCAATTAACTTTGCATCAAGAAATTTCTCATAAAAAATTCCATAATCAAGTGTACCTTGAATGTATCTCAACACTCTTTTTGCAACCCCAAAATGAATTTGGCTTGGACTGTGCATGAACTGAGACAATAAACTTGTAGCATGCATGATGTCCGGTCTTGTAGCAGTTAAGTACAACAAACTTCCAACCAAACTTCTATAACAAGATGCTTCAGCTTCTTTGCTTCCATCTTCCTTTGACAACTTTTCATTCACAATCAAGGGAGTAGCAACTGGTTTGCAATTCTTCATTTTAAATTTCTCAAGAAGTGTTTGAGCATACTTCTTTTGGCAAATAAAAACACCACCATTGTTTTGGTGGATTTCAATGCCTAAAAAATGATACAATAGCCCCAAATCACTCATTTCATATTTCTTCATCATCTCCCTTTTAAAAACTCCAATCAAGTTTTCATCACTACCGGTAAAAACCAAATCATCAACATAAAGTGAAACAATGAGAATACCGGTTGTACCTTGCCTCTTGATGTACAAAGTTGGCTCACTTTTGCTTCTTTGAAAACCCTTTTCATTGAAGTAAGCATCAATTTCACTATATCATGCCCGGGGTGCTTGCTTTAGGCCATATAAAGCCTTCTGCAACTTGTACACTTTATCTTCTTTGCCTTTGACAACAAAGCCTTGAGGTTGATCAACATACACTTCTTCTTCTAATTTCCCATTCAAAAATGCTGACTTTACATCAAGTTGGTGCAAGAACCAACCCTTTTGAGCCGCCAAAGCAATGATAGCTCTAATTGTATCAAGTCGAGCCACAGGAGCAAAAGTTTCTTGGAAATTAATTCCAGGTTGTTGTGAATACCCTTTTGCCACAAGTCTTGCTTTTTTCTTTTGAATGGAGCCATCCGGATTGAACTTTGTTTTGAAAATCCACTTCACACCAATTATTTCTTTTTCTTTCGGTTTCTCCACTAACTCCCAAGTCTTGTTCTTCTCAATCACATGAATTTCATCTTCTATTGCTTTCTTCCATGCTTCATCTTTAATTGCCTCTTCAAAATTTTCAGGTTCAACAATGCATAAATTGCATCTTGCATACACATCACTAAGACTCCTAATATTTCTTGGAGTTGAACTTGGAGATGAAGAACTTGAACTTGAACTTGAAAAAGATTGTGAACTAGCAATTGGTGACAATCTTTGTGGAGATTTAAGAGTTGCAACATCTTCAACTTGTAGACTTTCCGATTCTTTATTGAAAGTAATGCTTTGATCTTGGACTTTCTTTTCCTTCCAATCAAAAGACGCCTTCTCATCAAAGAGAACATCTCTACAAATAATCACATTCTTTTGATCCAAACTGAAGAGTCTATAGCCTTTGGATTTTGAGCTATAACCCACAAAGATGCATTTCTTACTATTTTCAGCAAGCTTGTGCCTCACTTCTTTTGGAACATGAGCATAACAAATGGAACCAAACACCTTCAAGTGATTCACCGATGGTTTCCTTCCACTCCAAGCTTCAAATGGAGTTTTGTCCTTAAGAGCTTTTGTAGGACATCTATTCATCAAGTAAACTGCTGTATACACGGCTTCACCCCAAAAAGTTTTGGGTAGCCCCTTCTCATGTAGCATAGACTTGGACATCTCCTCTATGGTTCTATTCTTTCTTTCCGCCACACCATTTTGTTGTGGAGTCTACCCAACAGTCAATTGCCTTTCCATTCCAATATCTTCACAAAATTTCATAAACTCATTTGAGTTGTATTCTCCGCCTCTATCACTTCTCAATATTTTCATTAAACAACCACTTTGTCTTTCAATAAGATTTTGAAATTTCTTGAAGATAGAGAAAACTTCACTCTTTTGTCTCATGAAATACACCCAAGTCATTCTAGTAAAATCATCAACAAAGATAATAAAGTATTTGTTACCTCCATGAGTTGGTGTATCCATAGGTCCGCACACATCGGTATGGACAAGCTCCAATAGTGCTTTAGCTCTCCATGCTTTCTCCTTTGGAAATGACTCCCGGTGATGTTTTCCAAGTGCACAACCTTCACAAATATGTTGCACTTCATGAATGGTTGGCAACCCAAAAACCATATTGTTTTGTTGTAGATGCTTCAAGCTTTGAAAATTCAAGTGCCCAAATCTTCTATGCCAAAGCCATGAATTATCAATCACATCCATCTTCAAAGCCGCATTTTTGCTATACCGAAAAATGAGAGGAAAACTTCTATTCTTCTCCATCTTGATTTGTGCTACAACTTGGCTTTTCCCCCGTTTGTCAAAAATTTTGCAAAAATCGTCTTCAAAGTGAACAAGATATCCACGCTCCATAAGTTGTCCAACACTTAACAAATTTTGCTCTAAGTCTGGAACTAAGAGAACATCGGAAATGAATCTTGTACCCATCTTGGTTTCTATAGCAATAGTACCTTTTCCTTTTGTTTGGACTAAGGCACCATTCCCCATTTTTACTTGAGAACTGGAGGAAGCATCCATTTTCACAAAAATGCTCTCATCTCCTGTCATGTGATTGCTACATCATACATCCTTGGTTTGATCCGATGCCTTGTGACAAGCATAGAACATGTGCCCTTCACTTTCTTGCTCCTCAGAAAAATTAGCTTGTTGAGTGCTCTTGACTAGGCAATCCTTCTTGACATGCCCAAATTTGTTGCAATTGTAACATTTTGGCTTTGCTCGAAACCAACAATCTTTATCAACATGATTGCTTCGGTTGCAAATTCCACACTTTTGTTGAGTGGACTCTTCATTTTCCTTTCTTTGAAAATTAGACCTTCCTCTTCCTCTTGCATTTCTTGCTCTTCCAGTTGCATTTCTTCCTCCTCCTCTTCCTCTTCCTTGGGAATTAGAGGTACTAACATTGAGCTCGGATTGAAAGGCACTTTCAATTGACTTTTCAGATTGCCTACTCAAACTTTGCTCAAATGTTTTAATTGAACCCATCAAATCTTCAATATTCAAATCAGCAAGATCTTTAGTTTCTTCAATGACAGCAACAATGGGATTGTATTTCTCCGGCAAACTTATCAAAATTTTCTCAACAACTCTTTGATTAGTAATATTATCCCCATAAATTTTCATTTGGTTTACAAGTTCCATAACCCTAGAAAAATAATCCTTCAACAATTCCATATCCTTCATCTTTAAATTTTCGAAGTCTCTTTTCAATGACTGAAGTTTGATGGTTCTTACCTTCAAGTTGCCTCTATACTCTTTCTGAAGAATATCCCATGCCTCCTTCGCTTTTGTTGCATTGATAATTCTTGGAAAGATTGCTTCTGAAACTCCTTGTTGAATAAAAGAGAGAGCCTTTGAATCCTTCTTCCTTTGCTCTTTTAATTGGTTCTTTTGGGGATTTGTTAAAGTTTCTTCATTTTCAGGTTCCTCGAACCCATTCTCAACAAGATCCCAAAGCTCCGTATAGACAAAAATAGTTCTCATTTTCGCATACCAAAAATCAAAATTTTCACCATTAAAGATAGGAGTGGATACATTTTGGTTGTTAGGATTCGCCATGGACGTCGGTTTGTTCTTCGGGGCTTGTTTTCCCGTATCCGATCTCTACGCCCAGCTTGCTCTTGACCCAACCAAAGCTCTGATACCACTTGTATTAGCTTTTGATAAAACTCTCTTTAGAATGAACTATATTTTGTATTGAATCTTTATCACTTATTGATTCATATATATTGCCCATAGGCTTACATCCTTTTATATAGAGAAGGTTATACATAAGTTCAATGAATAAGATCCATGAACCTAAACAACCTTGTAATTAATTAGGTACATGAATATAATCTAGACAATGTACTTAATAAATATAAATACATGAATATAAAAATACATGAATACAAAGAATGTATGAACTCAATGTATCCAATGCATGCAATGTATCCAATGTATCTAATGTAAATATGGCATTAATTTTAACACCACACTGGTATGTACAGGCCCCTTCCATGGGCCTGCATTGATGGGTTGGCTACCGGAGATTGATTCCGCTGCCACGTGTGGCTTTTATTCACTGTCAAGCCCTGACCACATGGAGGAGCAGACATTGGGCTGTTTCTAGATGGCCACAAATTGGTGTTGACTAACTGAGCTCTTCCATATGATTTGAATCCTTGCCTTGAATCCGATATCCTCAGGTCTCCGATATCATGATCAAGTCTCTCGCCATGTCCAACTGGGAAGTTTATAGAACTTCCAGTGTGTTCACTGGAACCATGATAAATATTGTCCTTCCGCTTTCCCCTACCCGCACCCCACCCTGAACCGGCACCTTTATGTATCAGCTCAGGAGATGACTTTGCTTTGTTAATTGCATTTCTGTGAAATCCTTGAATCTGTGAACTTCTGTGAAATCCATGAATTTGAGCCCAACAAAAATCATTGTGGTCGATAAAAACGTAAAGAGTTAAACAAGAAAGTAAGAAGTATAAATCACGGCGAAAATTTATAGTAAAAAAAGGGAATTGAAAAAAACCCATAATTGGGCCTGGTACTCGTGCCATAATTGTGTTTCCACGATGTCAGCATCTTTATTGTCTTGAAAAAATTATAGAGAGCGTCACCACAAATAAAAAGTTGACGTAACAAGAAGAAATGAACTGAAACTGTCAATTGTATGACAAACAAACAGCACAAATTTACCCTACAGAGATCTTGCTCGGAGCAGAGTAAGTGAATTTTTTTTCTTATGGAGCCCTAAATCATTGATGACATGCCTTAACATGTCATACATAATAATTATCAGAGCATTTTACAAGAAAATAGAATCGAAGATTTAATTATTACATTAGCAGATACAACAAAGATAATAAATGATGACTGATTAAAGTTTAACTAATCAACTTAAACATGTGATTTCAAAAACTAGTATATACCATCTCGGGGTGTTGCACACCCTCAAGTGGACGAGGAATATGTTGGCAGCTATTAGGTAACTCGTAAAGAACACATCTGCAAAATAGAATGGCAAAACAATTTAAATCAAGAACCTTCCAGCCCCTCCACAAGAGAGGAAAAAAAAAACATTTAATGAATTATTAAATTTAGCTACAGTATAGTTTTGACTTACAAAACATTGTCATTTCTACTGTCGTTATCCTCCCGGAGGCTAATAAAACCACTGATTCCACATTTGGAAAAATATATATTGAATGTTTAGCTCATAAAAAAATTTAGACGTTTACTACAAACCGCTCACAAAAGAGCATAGATCATCTTGTTCCATTTCATGTCCCATCCTCCATCTCATACTATTTTCATATTGTTATGTCAACAAAATCAAAGACAAAATATATGAGACAAAAGATGGTACAGAGAGTGTGACAAATGATTCAACGCCCTCAAAAAATTAAAATAGCATGAAATAAAAATATACAATGTGCTTAGTTTTAATTTTCTGGATTCAATTTTCAAGAAATTGAGTTTTTTTGTTTTTGTTTTTCCAATTTTTTTGTTATTAGTGAATATTTTTAAAATTTTAAGTAATTTTTTTACTTTTTTAAATACACCTTACTTAGATGTATCTAAAAAAAAAAAAAAAAAAAATTATTTGTAAAAAATTATTTTAAAAAATCAACAAATACACAAGAATACAAAAATATATTGAATTTTCATATTTTTTTGATATTTTTGGTATTTAATGAATTTTTTAAAGTTTTTTTTCCACAAATATTATATTTTTCAAGTGTATTTATGTTGGGTGTATCTAAAAATTAAAAAAATTACTTAAAATATTTTTTAAAAAAATAGTGAAAATTAAAAAACACAAAAAATAAAAAAATTTAATTTTTTAAAAAGTGAAACCAAACAAGCAAATTAGACACATAGTATGCCAATGTTCTACATTTATGACCATCGATGACTATCCTATTTCGTCGTGGCTTACACATGAGCTCCCTTCCCATCCCCAAGAACCCAAGAGAACATAAGTTTTGACTAGGACGCCCTCCTATATTTAGACAAAAATCATACCAATAAAATCATTAAACACTAGAGACAAGTTGGTCCACCCAACATTATAGACTACGGTGATGAGATTGATGTTGAACAAAATGTTTTTTTAAATTGTTATAAGATTTTCATCAAATAAAACCTTGACTAAACATAAAACAGCGTTCTAGTCGTAGATGTGAAAAAAACAAAACTTTTGGGAACCAAACAATATATACAAAAACTTGGACCAAATATTTAAAAAATAAGAAACAGAGAAAGAGAAAATACTCCAAAATAAAATTATTCAAATTATAGCATTTGGGAATTGTGGCTTAAATGTCAAAGCTTCCTGAAATTCTTATCTATCAATTCCTTGACCATTTCGGTTTGTTTTCCCGCACACTGCTTTTCATGAAGGGAAAATATTTGAGATCGCAGCACGTGAGAGCTTCTCACAAACAGATAATCAACCTTAGTCGAGTTCCTTAATTCTTCGTCAACCTACAAATAATTAATGAACGCTCAACAAAAAATCAAAATCAAAGACAAACAAAAAGTTAAGAACGAGCAAGAATCACTATATCAAGAAAAGATTTTCATACCCCTAATTCTGCCACTAGTTTTTTCATCTGTGATAGTAAGCGTTCTTCATCTATAAAAGGAAGCTTGCAAACTGTCTACAGAGGACAACAATATTTTTGAAATATTACAATGAACCTTAGCGGTTTATGACAAATAACCAATGGATAAAATTAAATTTGACGTATCATAAAAAAAAAAATAATTAATTTAAGCGAATCGAGAAATATTAACAAACCTGCCACATAAAACGTTTTCCATCTTCATCGAATTCAAAATCTACTCACGGAAGACATAAGCAACAACAAAATACATAATCAACAAAATCTATCGTCTAATCAACAATGTACAACCAAATCAAATTTCTAATCAAATAAAAAGGCCAAACCAGTAGGATAAAAATCTATTATCTCAGACTCTTTGCTAGTCATGAGTGCTCGGTAGGCTCTTGGAAGTGCATGAGCACTGTTGATTTACATTTCCCATTATGCACAATAATTTGTGTAAAAGTTTTGTACGGGAAAGAAATACACCTTCTCGTATAATTCTGTTGACTAAGTCTGTGCTCCTCCGTACGACGTCGCTTTATTACCTGAAAACACAAACGTGAGCTAGCCAGCGGGTGTGTGCCGGAAACCTCTCCGATGCCTAAGTCAGCAAACTTGACAAGTAGACAAAGCTCTGTGTAAAAAGCAAAGTTATGTGTTACCTCCTCCAAGGTGATGTTTGTGAGCTTTTATAAGTTTCGTGTGGCACAATCCTAGTAGGACTTTTATTCCTCCATGCAGAATCCTCCTAGGATTCATACTCCTATAGGATAATGCTTATCCTTTTACACACCCCCCACTGCTTAAACCAAGTGGGATGGTTTTCACCATGGCTGAACTGCCATACGACCGAGATAAACCTGGCTATACTGAGCCACAGAGTAGGCCGTACTAACAGTAGTTCGGTTCTTCCTCTTGCTGCACCATATCTCGGTTCTCTCATGCACGAACCATGGTGTGTTTGGACCGATCTACCGAGTAGCAACATTCCGACCGACCTACCCAGAATACATCATGACCGGACTATCTCTGAGACCGGCCTAACTCCAAGTTGCATGGACCGAAGTAACTCAACATCTGTTCTGGGCCGGAGTAACTTTATCACTCTTGAACTGGAGTAACTTTAACACTCTTGGGCCGGAGTAACTCAACATCTCTTCTGGGCCGGAGTAACTTTTACATCTCTATTGGGCCTTTTTACCCAGTCCTTCGTACTTTGGGCCATAAAGTCCATCTCACAGCTCGGCCTAATTTTTACCAAAAATTACCCTCTCAATTGCCCCTTAATTCCATCTGCACAGCATAATTGGGATTACCAGTCTACCAGCCGAGCTGAAGTTTTTTTTTTTTTTTAAGCCTTTCCAGCCGAGCTAAAAACCCTTTAGCCTATCCAGCCGAACTAATTTTACTCCGGGCTCTGTTTTGTCCGGTCAAAAACGTCTCTTCAATCACGACTGTAATGCTTCCTTTTCCAATGACACGTGGCGGGCTCTGATAGGTTGGGGGCAGCTGTCACGCCGCCCTCGTACTACGAAATTTTTGAACAGTCCCGCCCTTTTTGCCTTTTCGTCCTTTACACAAAACAACCCCTCCATCCTTGAAACATTCACCCACACTTTTTACCCTCTTCTCTCTTCGTGCCTCTGCTTCTCCAATCCTGAGTTCGTGCTCTTCATTTGCTGCTACTGTTTCCAACTCCAGTCCCCTTTTCTTCAATTTGGTAAGCAAATCCATTTCCCTTCCCTGTTTTTGCTTTCGTATTTGGTCTATGCATTTTGTTTACTGTATTTTTGCAAAACATTTTCTTCCATTTCTGCTTCGCTTCTGTACTTTCATGGAAAAACATTAGCAGAACTCATGCGTGTATGAACTTCTGTAGAAAACTAGTCTTAAATCCAAAATTATGTAGCAACCGAACTAGGATACTGTTTGTCCTATATAGGTAGATCACTTTAGTCAATAACCGAACTAGAACTTGTATAAATAACAGCAGTTTCAATAGGTTCCCAACTCCCGAATCACTCTGGCCGAGATAACCTTATTGAACGAAGTTTGAACTCATTAAACTGGGAACCTCGGTCTTCAACCGAAGTAACGAAACTTATAGTACAACCGATTTAGGCTTTTGGGGCCAAACCAGCTTTCTTAGTTTCTTAGACCGAACTCAGAAAGCTGCCCCTAGACAATGAACCGATCTAACAAAATTGTTTCCAAAGCCAATAAGCCGAGATGCTTGCCAAGATCTTTCTGATAAGAACCCCACTCAAACCGAGCTACCAAGCATTTTGCCTAACCGAGATAGCACCTGTCCTTAAGGCCGAAGTAGGGCTTTTTACCTTGCTTTTAATTTGTAGCACGGTCTAATGATCTGTGCTTAACCCCTTTGTTTTCTACTTTGCAGACTTAGGTTGCCCAGGCACTCCTCCGTGCGCCCAACCGAGCTACTGAGCACAACATTTGCACCGGTCTAATTTATTAATAACTTATACCTTAAATGGGGAAGTATAGGTACCTAGTAGACACTCCAAGCGGCCTAGCCGAATTCAGGAAGGACTATAACATTCCTGATGATGTCCACCTGTCTTTAGCCGAAAAAGATGTCATTCCCTGGGATAACGAAGGCTTTGTCCCCTTCACCCTTTTATCCATTATAGAAACCGGACTACGGTTTCCAGTCCAGCCATTGATCTGTGAATTTCTTAGGCAGACTAGATTATGCCCTACCCAACTGTCCACCAATTCATACCGCATCATTATGGGAATAGCCGAACTGAACCGTCAAGCCGGACTAAACCTTGGCCTGGCCGAAATCTTCCATCAATATTCCATTGGCTCAAAAGAAGATGGGTAGGTCTATTATCTTAGGATACGCCGCCGCCGAGAGAAGATAATTAAATATACACCGGACAAAGATTTAAACGACGACGATTTTTTCTGGGTCTCTGGGAACTTTGAGGATTTTCAAGCCCAAATTCCTGGCCGACCTATAAATTGGAAAAAGGGAGAGCCCGGTAATCTAACTTCGGTCTTCTGCATATATATATATATATTTTTATTTCGGTTTGTTAGTCTATCAACCGAACTAACAGTTCTTCTTTCACAGATTCCGCCCACCTTCATTCCTTATACAGCTATCCAAACCTTGCAACTTTGCGAGCCGCACTATGATATCCTGAACGTAGTTGGGCCAAATTGCTGAAATTCGAGCCGACCTACTGATACAGTGGTTGCCGGAAAGCCAGAGTAACTGACTTTCTTCTCGAAGACGCCCCAGAGCCGGACCCAACCTTGCCACAAATAAGATTAATTCCATTAACTGCTGAAGAGGAAATGGCCAAGAAGAACAGACTAAGGGCGCTTCTGACCGAGACAAGCAGGCCCAAAGTACCGTTACCAAGCCAAACGCAGCCTGCCGTTGTGGCCCTCCCCTCTCAACAGCCGTCTTCATCGCGCCGAACCAAGCGCGCCCGAACCACCGAGTCTGAACCAAGTTTGGTTGATGAAGATGAGACTGCTGTTCCACCGATCCTGTCACCGAGCCCCCAACCGCAGCCTACTAACCGAACTACCACCAGCTGGGCACCAAAGCTTAGCTTCAACGACCGAGATATCCTAGATGCTGATTCGGTTATTGCTGAAAAAAATCACCAGTTGGCCTTTAGCCTGGCCAAGAGTGTGTGCCTCCCCAAGGACATAGAGCACCACCAAAAGCAGCTAAACACCGAACTAAAGTCCATCCGGTCTGCAACAAAGTCCATGATCCTGGTAAGTAGCTCTGTCCGTTTTTCTGTCTAGTTTTTTAAACTTTTACTTCGGTTCATGGGAGGTCTTTGTTTTGTCAGGCTATTCAAAAAAACCACAACACTCACAAGAAAGTGCCAGAACTCAGAAAAACCACAGGACAAGCCGTGGCTGAAGCCGAAGTGAAGGCGGCTGAGCTAGAAGAAGCCAGAAAGCAATTGGCCGAGCTACAAACTGAGAACGGCCGACTGGCCGGACTGGTTAGTTTGGCCGAAGCCGAAAAGCAGAAGGCCGCCATTGCTTTAAAAGACAAGTATCTGCACGAGTTGGTGAAGCTTGAAAAGAAGAAAGATACCGAAATAACCCAACTGAAGGAGAGCGCAAAAGAAGCCGGCAAACAAGGCTTCAAGAAGGCAGAGGATGCTTATGCCAAGCAGTGCAATGCTGCCAAGGAGCTGTTCTTCAAGTGTGGCTGGAGGGCGACTGTTGAGAAGCTCGGTCACGATCCACAGACCGAGGTTTTCATCCCTCCAACCTACTTCATACCGAGCTCCCTTGTGGAGCATGCTAATGCCCTGCAACAGCAGTTTCTTGAAGACTCAGATTCTGATGAAGACTCTGCTTCTGAGGATACTCCGGTTGTTAGTGCGGCTCAGTCAGATCGGTTGGAGCCCACGGTTGAGGACCTGACTACTGATCTTCTAGGTGAAACCGTGGTTCCAATCGAAACCACTCTCCCGACCGTGAGTGAGCTCCCGTCTGAGGCCGGTCTTTAGCTCATGCTGATGCCGCTTTTGATGCCGAGATTGATGATCTTTTTAACTGAATTTGTACTTTTTTCTTTGTAACCGGGCTGCGGCCTCTTCTTTGTACCTGTTCTGATCTTAAATGAAAATCTTCTTTTGTGCATAACTCATATTTCGGTTGTGATTCGTATGCTTGCACTTGTAATGTCTTGAATGAAAATTTTGTTTGAACTCTTATTCCGGTTTTAGCTGGTTAAACTATGCTTACCAGCCAACCACTCCTTAGCCGATATATTTACTTCGGCTGAGGAGTACACAGAGTTTGTTTAATCCAGCTAGCTACTTTTCAGCCCTACCCTTACTTCGGCTGAAGAGTAACAAGAGTTGGTTTATTTCTGCTAACCACTCTTCAGCCATACCCTTACTTCGGCTGAAGAGTAACAAGAGTTGGTTTATTTCTGCTAACCACTCTTCAGCCATACCCTTACTTCGGCTGAAGAGTAACAAGAGTTGGTTTATTTCTGCTAACCACTCTTCAGCCATACCCTTACTTCGGCTGAAGAGTAACAAGAGTTGGTTTATTCCAGCCAACGACTCTTCAGCCATATCCTTACTTTCGGCTGAAGAGTAACAATAGTTGGTTTATTCCAGCCAACCTCTAAGTTAGTTTTTCAAAAAAATGGAGGGGGGGAAAAGGGAAAGGAAAATTTTGGTTTTTCCCAAAGTTTTTTTTTTTTTTTTTTTTTTTGAAAACTTTTTTTCAATGAAAAAAAAGAAACCTAATCCCCGCCAACCCCATGATCTTTGAGCCTAAGCCGCCGTGGGTGTTTTTTGGCTTTTTTGAAAAAGATTTTTTTGGCGCTACTACTTGTATGGAGCCTCTTGCCAAGTTTTTACGGATCACAAGAGTTTGAAGTACTTATTCACCCAAAAGGAACTAAATTTGAGGCAGAGAAAATGGCTTGAATTATTGAAGAGTTACGACATGCAGATTCAGTATCACCCGGGTAAAGCAAACTCGGTAGCCGACGCATTGAGTAGGAGGCAGTGGGAAGTTTGGCATGCCTAGCCATGATTTCAGTGAGCCGACTACTATTGGGAAAGTAAAGGCAAGGCAAATGGAGGATGGATTCCTGAAGAAGGTAGCCGATGAATTACCACAGGCCGAGGTCGGGTTACACCCTTGAGAATGGAGTGCTTAAGTTTGAAGAAAGATTGTGCGTGGCCGACGTCCCAGAATTGAAAAGAAGGATTTTGCAAGACTCTCATGGATCCAGATTTGCAGTTCATCCAGGGAAACACCAAGATGTATCAAGATGTAAAACAGACCTTTTGGTGGCCGAATATAAAAAGAGAGATAGCCGAGTTCGTGTCTCAGTGTTTGTATTGTCAACAAGTGAAAAGCAGAACATCAGAGGCCAGCAGGACTTCTCCAACCTTTGCCGATTCCTGAGTGGAAATGGGAAGACATCTCCATGGACTTTGTGATTGGTTTGCCGAAGACACAGAAAGGAATGGATTCGATTTGGGTCATAATCGACAGGTTAACTAAGTCAGCGCATTTCTTGCCAGTTAGGACCTTGTTCAGTGCTGATCGACTTACTTTGTTGTATATGAATGAGATCGTTAGACTTCATGGTGTGCGATGTCCATCGTGTCAGACCGAGATCCAAAATTTGTTTCTAGATTTTGGCAGAGTTTACAAAGGGCTTTGGGGACCGAATTGAGGTTTAGTACAGCTTTTCATCCCAGACCGATGGCCAAACAGAGAGAACAATTCAAACACTATA